>JAODUO010000400.1:0-15000 GCA_025642075.2 Ridgeia piscesae | reverse complement strand
CGGTGATCTGTATAGTGGGGCGACTGCGTGACTAATTGCCCTCCCCTAGCAATTGTATAATAGCAATAACCCAGTAGATCCCTGTTAAACTGGACAGTTGCTGCCTGCATGTTTTAAGCTATATCCTCATTTAAACTGCTGATTTTATATGCAAGTTGTGTTTAGTTTCATGTTTATTTAAAATGATGTGACTTTGGTGTGTACTGGTCAAAGATATATTGTCACTTATAAGGGACAATTGACAAAGATAGAAAGTTAATATTCTAGACAACAATAGAGTGAAAAATCATACACTTTATTTATATTGTCTGCTGCATTCACACAATATGACTGTATTTCTGGTCATCTCATATGAATAACCAGAGAAAATGTCAATTTGGTGATGTTGATGAAGATAGTAAAATTTGATATGGAATATATTGATATGGAATATGTTGGCTTCAATATGTGGTTATGTTGTAAGAAATTTACTTACGTTGGAGCATATCTTTTGAAACGTACGATATACTACAATTTGTATTTAATTCTAAGGCTACATCAAGGCTTCCCCAAAACCTACATGTTCATGTTATGCCAGCGTCTCCTTGAATAGGCTGGGAAAGAAGACATATTTATTCGGAACTGACTGGCTTGCCTTCCACTCTGAGGGCTAGGTGGCCTGGCAGGAACCATGGCTAATTAATTATTGTATATTTAGAGGCTGCCCACTGCCATGCACTGAAGGCCAGGTGGCCTGCCTGGAAAGCATAGTAAATTGGTACTCCATCAATTAACTTGTACCTACACTGTAAGTGGAGTTTATTTTTGTGCTTATTTAATTATCTTGGCCCCGTTTTTTTATCAAATATGTTATGTGAGCAACTATCATGTTACCAAATATTCTGTAACATCTGTCCAGTTAACAAATGTCCTGCAAACAACGTACGTGAGCAACTGCCTTGTGAATAGCTGTCCTGTTATCAAGTGCCCTGTGAGCGATTGTACGAACACCGTAGCCACATTTTGTAACAAGTCTACAGGCTATGTCGAGGACAATGAATCGTTGATAATTGAGAACATCTGTTGTGCAATCCTGCGAAGTCAAAGCTTTAATTCTATAGGACATCAGTTAATCGGCTACTTTTGGCGCACATGCCAAATAGACTAGTGCCATTTATTACACCTTTACACGGTTTTCTGTGTCTAGTCACGTGTATCTGCAATATAATTACATGTGAAGAAAATGTGGAAAAAGAACCATGTTGGTTTAAAGAGAAATACACCAAGTTGTTGGTTTAAAGAGAAGTGCATCACGTTGTTGGCTTAAAGAGACGTGCATCACGTTGTTGGTTTAAAGAGAAGTGCATCACGTTATTCTATTACAGTTGACCCATAACAAGACACTGCCCGATTGGGCGACCAAGAAGTGGGACAATAAGGGCACTGTCCACGAGAAGACGTGTGAGCTTGGACAGGCACTTGGCTTGACCTTTGTCGGATTCGATAACAGACGTGCAACAAGATGCTTGCACAAAAGTGAGGCTTGTGGGTTCTACCATATTATTGTGTTCATCTGGTCTTCGTGTTCTATGAGGTCGTCTGTCATGATCATGGGCACCCTGCCATGCACACATGATCCCTGTGTGTGTTATTAGGTTTGTTGTTAAGTGTTCTACCAGGTTCTCTCTCGCGTTTTCTTGTGGTCCTTGTGTGTTCTACCACGTCCTCTGTCGTGTGTTCATGGGTCATTGTGTGCTCTACTAGGTTCTCTCTCGTGTGTTCATGTGGTCCTTGTGTGTTCTACCACGTCCTCTGTCGTGTGTTCATGGGTCATTGTGTGCTCCACTAGGTTCTCTCTTGTGTGTTCATGTGGTCCTTGTGTGTTCTACCACGTCCTCTGTCGTGTGTTCATGGGTCATTGTGTGCTCTACTAGGTTCTCTCTCGTGTGTTCATGTGGTCCTTGTGTGTTCTACCACGTCCTCTGTCGTGTGTTCATGGGTCATTGTGTGCTCTACTAGGTTCTCTCTCGTGTGTTCATGTGGTCCTTGTGTGTTCTACTACGTCCTCTGTCATGTGTTCATGGGTCATTGTGTGCTCTACTAGGTTCTCTCTCGTGTGTTCATGTGGTTCTTGTGTGTTCTACCACGTCCTCTGTCATGTGTTCATGGGTCCTTGTGTGCTCTACTAGGTTCTCTCTCGTGTGTTCATGTGGTCCTTGTGTGTTCTACCACGTCCTCTGTCGTGTGTTCATGGGTCATTGTGTGCTCTACTAGGTTCTCTCTCGTGTGTTCATGTGGTTCTTATGTGTTCTACCACGTCCTCTCCCGTGTGTTCATGTGGTCCTTGTGTGTTCTACCAGGTCTTCTGCTCAAAGAGATGATAACGAACATGAATGCAACCATCCTACACACTCCAAGTCAAATAGACCAACGCACCAAACTATTCATGTATTCAGCCGTAAGTGATCCTTTCTTTCGCTGCTAAATTGGCTTAGCTGTTTCAGTGCAGTTGGAACAACCGATTATTTCAATTCAACATTGCAAGGACTGTCACGAATATGCATTGGTTTCAGCACGAACACACACTGATGTCATTACTCAGTGCGCTGAACGTCTTCAATGTGAAAATCCCTTATGTGTTCTACCACGTCCTCTCCCGTGTGTTCATGTGGTCCTTGTGTGTTCTACCAGGTCTTCTGCTCAAAGAGATGATAACGAACATGAATGCAACCATCCTACACACTCCGAGTCAAACAGACCAACGCACCAAACTATTCATGTATTCAGCCGTAAGTGATCCTTTCTTTCGCTGCTAAATTGGCTTAGCTGTTTCAGTGCAGTTGGAACAACCGATTATTTCAATTCAACATTGCAAGGACTGTCACGAATATGCATTGGTTTCAGCACGAACACACACTGATGTCATTACTCAGTGCGCTGAACGTCTTCAATGTGAAAATCCCACCGTTTGCGGCTACTGTGATGGTAGAACTGTATAAAAACAGTGGTCACTACAGTGTCCAGGTCCACTATAGGAATGACTCAAAGTCAGAGCCATACCTCCTACAAATCCCCGGTACGTATTCAGTTGTGTTTACGTTGTAACATGTTCAGTCAGTAGCACTTGTACAGCATCTCGTAACAGACACAGTCATCCATCTAGTGCTGTCGTACATAGCCTCACAGTGCATATCTGCCTGCCTGCCTGCATCTAATGCATGGTCTCATAGTGCATGTTGGTGTGTTTGATGTTCTAAAATCTATTTAGCTGCCATTTCTGAATAATTGCTTGTTTCATCAAACTATGTTAAATAAAATATTGAATTAATTCTGTTGACATTTACATGGCTTTGAGGATGTTTTATATACCTACCAGGTATGTATGATATAATCCTGGTATGTGTAAGCTGACATGTGATCACTCCATGTGATCATGCACCCATCTATTTAGTTAGCTCGACAAAGTACTTAAACAATTAATGTTATTAATTTGCTAATATACAGTGTTATCTACACTTGGTGTGTCACGTGACCATCACATGTCTCTAGTGATAAATCTCTCTTCATTGGTGCACAGGTTGTTCCCCGACCTGTCCATACGACACGTTTCTTTCTCTCACCTCTGACCTGGTCCCTGTTGACTGGCACGCTGAGTGCCAGGGACCATCAAACCTTAGAAGTAAGTCACGTGTCTCATACTAATCATCATCCACTTGATGCAGTCATCTTTGATTATCATCATATTTATTAGGTTTAGCTAGTGCCGGTTACGTTTTAATCAGTCATAGGATGATGCAGAAGTTAACATTGACATGCATAGCTAGTTAACATTCTAGAATTACACAAATGAAAAGAAACAACACATGAAATGTTGTATTGTTCATCTTTCTCCGAATTAATTGGTAAATTTTCACCTCAGAAGATAGGTTTAATTAATATATTTGACAACAACCTACTGTTAAAGTGATTAGATGTCTACCCCTGTAACTGATCATGCATAATTAATTCCTGTTGCTACTGTTAACTACCGTACTGGTATGCATTTTTTTCGGATCTGCCAGATCGAACTGTCTGTAAAGGTGTCTTTGCCTGCCAGTCTACTGTTCTTTCTGGATGTTGTATGACAGCAGTAATGTCTTCCAGGAACATTTGTCTGTATTATCATCAGCCTGCAGGTCTGCTGTTTTTCCTGGTGATTAACATGACTGCAGAGAGATATTTCAAATTGTGTTTATCCTTCGCTTGCAGGTATACTGATCTTACTGGTAGGGGCGTTGTTGATTGTAACGGTGTTGATCGTTGGCCTAGTTGTCATATTGTGGCAACCCAAGAAACTGCGTAACAAATACTACGAAAGCGACCCGGCTTACATCTGTGAACATGATATACTACTGCTGCAGCAGAAAGGATATCAAAACCGCTGATTTAAAACACGATTCGATGAGAAATTATGTTACTACGACATGCAATGGCATTTGTTGATCATTTCAACGCACAACACACAAACACATAAACTTGGTGTACTCTAATAAACAAAATGCATGCATTACTGGGTTGGTCAGTTATTTGGGGTGTTAACTGGACAGTGTGACTGCTAGAAGAAACTGTTCCAGAACAAACAATGTCACGTGTGTTTGCACATGCTGCCACCTAGTGGTTACAACAGGATTACTTATTAGGTGAGAGGGGCAAGGTTCAATGTGTTCACGCACAGTTGCCTCTCTTCACACGGTTGGGTATCGGTAGGTGTCTGTGATTGAGTGGATGAAACGTGGATGTATGTGCGTGCGTGTATGAGTTCTTGTGTGGGTGTGCGTGCGTGCGTGTGTATGTTTGGGGTGTTACACTATTGGTAAAGCATTTTCTAGACAGGATCGAATAGTGTTTCCCTAAAGATTGATGAAAAGTTGCATATTATTACGTCTGGATTTAGATTATTTTGTTTTGTTACTGTTATATATATATATATATATATATATATATATATATATATATATATATATATATATTGTACACTAGCGTCGACATCTGCACGAACTAAACGCGCACTTTGAATTATAGGACTATATCATGCAGACAATATTTGTATTTAGAATTTTGGAATAATAAAGATTCCAGAAAGTATGTGATTGGTCTTCGGGAGACAGGGTTGGGGTGGTGTATGCTGTTTCAGACTAGGCACATAAAGGGGATGGAAAACTCTGGGAACACCCAGTAGGAAGGATTGGCAAGCATCTAGGACCGTTTACACAAATTTCACAAAAACAATGTTAATCATTATTGAATATACATATACTTTTTTATTGGAACTCCAAAGTGTACATAATTATATTAATTAAAAAAAGTGTATTAGTTATTCTTTTTCTATCGTTATTGATACACCCGTACGTAGAACTCGTATGTGGAGTGGTGCATTACATTTATACAATCCTGACAATTAATGACGTATTATAATTAACGGACACCGTTGAGCTTCACTCACTGATGTGGGTTAGCATCATGCTTCCTATGCGCGTATATCAGGCATGAGAAACGCGGATTTCCGAGGTTCGTGAACCCGATTTGGCCATTTCTGTGATTCGTCCAAATCCGAATTTCCGTTTTTTAATATGGGGGGGTCTGGTCAACTGGTCAAAAATCGATAACAAATTAAACTTTTGTGTCGATTCCTGGCGTAGATCCTATTCGCCACCGTCGTCCTTTTAAATGTAAGCCACATTTAGATTACCTAGGAACTGCGAATTAGGGCACAGCTTACAAATCACAAGCCTACCATTGGAAAGCGGCATGTCTCTATAGTATAGATAACCAAATAAGGTCGATTTTACTACGTTCTACGTCAGAAATTTACATTCCTATTCATAATGTCGGACTCGGGAAAGCGTGGTGACAGTGGAAATCCTAATGATTGGTCTATCGAATATACATTACGTTATGATCAGCGAATCAGCATTAATCTAGCAAACCACTTTAGCTGACGTGGGTTTCCCACAAACCCGGTCAAGGCTGTTTTAGTTCATTTTCGATAAGTCGATCTTTTTAAGTTTCCGTGTCAATACATCGGCAGAATGCCTGATAGTAGCCATGGATAGAGTTATACTAATTCAAACAGTTAGACTGACTTTGGGAGCTGTTGTTTGAAGTGGACTTTCAGCTAATTGTTAGCGAGACGTAGTCCGCAGGCTGCCGAAGATTGCCACAGCCAGGTCGCCGCAGGCATAGGTTTCTCATTCTGATCTGTTGTAGTGCAAAACCCCTACTACTAGTAATAACGACTTCTTTTGGGCTAACATCCTCGAAGATCAAGCTCAGTGGCTCTGAGGCATCACGCACTAGTATGGTTGGTCGGCTTCAGGGTGGTTGGCTACGTGTTGCCGAAAAGTCTTGAATGTTTTTTTATTTTTCATTCGAGTATCCTCGAATGTTTTTTTTATTTTACTGAATGTTTTTGAAGAGTTTCACGAACATCAAGCACAATAACGGCGAGGAAATAATTATAGTATTATTTTGCGAATACAACATGACCGTAACACGATTAAATCCAGCATTAAATGATTCATCGAATACCTGAGAAAGTCGTCTATTTATTAATAATAATAACACCTGGATATTTGATAGCAGTAATTAGTTAGAACATTAGTGACACAACAACAGAACAAGAATGACACCTAGGGATTCCATGAAAGTGGCCTTTATATTAGAAACAGGATATTCATTAAAGTAATCATGAAAGTAATCATGATTACATTCTAATGTAATCGTACTTGAGTACATTGTAAAGTAATTGTACTCGTACTCGAGTACATTTGTTTTCTGAGTACTCGTACTCGTACTCATGCATGTTCAAAGTAATCGTACTCGTACTCGAGTACATTTGTATTGTACTCACTCCATCTCTGGCATCCAGCACATATGGTATATCAAATACTAATTAAGGTAGTTCAAAAACATGAATCCCATTCATTAGGCTTTCAAATTATGCCTTTCACAGAGAATACATTAGCTTTAGCAAACATGTGCTTAGTGATACATGTCATGGGAAAATTGTTCAATATTATGAAAGAATTGTCGTACTAAAACATATTTCTGGAAATTTACTTTTGCAAAGAGTTCACCCATAACACACACACACACACACACACACACACACACACACACACACACACACACACACACACACACACACACACACACACACACACACACACACACACACACACACACACACACACACACACACACACACACACACACACACACACACACACACACACACACACACACACACACACACACACACACACACACACACACACACACACACACACACACACACAATTGTTACAGAAACATGTAAATAGATATCATATACATACTATGTACATATAATAACATTATGTACAGCACTTTGACCATGTTGGATATTGTGCTTTAGAAATAATAAATATATTACATAAAGTAACTAGATTATGCTTTATTTAAAAAAAATCAGTAGATATATATTTTTTATTTAATGCTATGTATCTTTACACCTAAAAAGTAACTAAACTAGTCAGGGTCCTTGTCATGTGGCTGAGAGTTACATGTGCAATTGCAATATGTTTACTCAATTCTATGAAGAGTACTGGCTAGAGATAGTGGTGAATACGTTTCTTTTGTACAATTAGTATTTTCACATAGTAATTTCAGTGTGGCGGAATGTTTCCCACATTAGTAGAAATGTTCAATATAACAGGTCTGAGTAATGTATATATATAACATTATATTACCATGGTATTGAATTTGGCTAAGTGTGTCGTCACATATAAAATATCATGCATGTCAGAGCCATGTTAATTGTCACTTTGTTTCTTGTATAGGCAGATGCGGATGTACAGTAAAATGCCAGGAAGCTGGTATGCAGTATCTTCAAAGAGAGTGAACTCACACAATGTCACCGATATCCAAGCTGATGTAGTTCACTAAAGAATGTCGAACCTGTCTAACAGTGTCGAGAGAGGTTGACCGAAGGCTTATGCCATGTTTGACAGACCATGGCATCCACCGTTCCATCACCAACTGCAAAGCTAGACAGGCTTCACCATATTCGCATATCAAGCACTCTGCATTCTGCATTGGTCTCTCAGTTAGGGTATCTGACCGGCATGGAAGCCAGTGTACACACCACCAGTACTGTGGAGTCTGTCATGATGCAACACACAGTACAACTCGGATCACTTCACTTGGTCGACATTCAAATACTTGACATTTAATATGCAGCATATTGCACGGCTCATTGTTGTATAATCTTGTCCACAAATACAACTGTCCTGTATAGCATATTAACTTGTTGAACTAGTGGTAGTAGCATTGTTCAGTTTCTTGTTGACCTGTAGAGAAAAGCATGTATTCAATTTCAGTAAACAAAAAACATGCATCATGGTAGTGGAGTTGGGAGTAAATAATGATGCCATGTAATAACTATTACATGATGTACACATATTCATTTTTGACATTTTATGTCAAACATGAATATGTGAGGTTGTTTGGTCAAAGCAAATGTTGGAAATGACAAAATAAGGTTATTGTGATGCCAACAGCACATTCCCTCAGAAAATATTCAAGCATTCATAATATGTATGTCTACCTTCTTCAACACTGTATTATTGATTTTTTTTAGTCATCGCTTCAGTATTTACCCTGCTATATGATGAGTGAGGTGGACCACCTCAGTGTTTTTCTAAGCCAATTTGCTCAAAATATGCCTCATAGATATTTCTTGCTATAAACTTGTTTACACTTGTAGCTGTGCATTTGTTTCCTCTCTATTTCCCAGGGAATAAGTTAAAACATCCTTCAGAATGCACCATTTTGAAGGTAATTTTTAAAATTGATCTAGGTAGCCATGCCCCCCCCCTGACTCGCATAGTGCATGTGCATTAATGTCTGTGTTGACACACTGGGTATAATATGCATTATACAAGACTAATAAGAACAAAGGGCATTCTAGTTTTCCATGTTCAAGATAATATGTGAATGAAAACAATGTGTATTTAAATGGACATATTAAAGTATTTTTTATAATTTATACGTTGTTGATTGTTAAAATGTTTAAATTACCTGGATTGATCAGATATGAGACTCCAACAGACTACGTATCCTCCCGGCATTTGCCATACCCATGTGACTGCCTTAATCTCAGCCCCTCTGCCTTGTCTCACTTTTGCATTGTAGTGTGGCCTGTAGCAATATTATAATTCGAATATATTATGCATTCATATAATGCTGTGATGAAAATGTTGATAAATATTTGAAAACAGCTGGCACGTGTGAGTTGAAAGGTACCAGGTACATAGACTATAGCCAGGCATCATTGACTACAATGGAAACAAGTGCAAGAATGTTATATGTAATACTTGCATGATATAATAGTGTACACCTATTGTATTAACATTTTAATCAATCATCGCTGTCATAAAAATCTAAATTATTTTGCATAAAGTGTAATGGAAATAACAACATTCAGTAATAGTACTGAAATGTGAGTCGCAAAACACTGTTTTAATAATTGTGAGATTAATGTAATTCTCCGTTTGACTTTCTGTTAACGAGATAACGGATGCCTCCCCTAAAAATACTTGCCCGACCAACAAGAGCCTACTACCAGTCCCCCATATCAATTTTATTTATCATTTCGTCCTTCCCGTCATCTATTCTCTATGGATATGTACTTTTGCAATTACTAAGTTTATTAACAATATCCTGCGTAATCAAATACAATACCGGTACATATCAACACAGTTGGGGAGCGGTGGTTGCGCGGTAGAGCGCCGGACTGTCAATCGAGGGGACGGTGGTTCAATCCCACCTACCGCCGTTTCGAAACTTAGGCAATTTCTTCACCCCACATTTGCCTGTGTCTTTCGGAAGAGACACTAAAAGCCGGTGGTCCCTTCTGTCTGGTGTCTATGCCAGGGGAAGTAAAAGATCCCACACAGGGGGTAAATGTGTAACCTGTAGTGGACTCACAAATTCTACAGAAGAACAACTCCTGCGTTAGCCCAAGTTTGGGCTGTTTGGAGGTAATCACCTAAGAACTAAGAACAGGTTGTGTCTGACTGAGTGATGCCGAGCGATATTGGCGACTGTCAACTCAAACTGGCTTGCCTTGTCAGCGACACTGATAATCATACAAGTTAGAGAATCCGCATCGAGTAGACGTTCACAAGAGTGGATTAATTAGCACCCGACTACTCGCTCTTGTTGCTAACTGCGTTAATGCACTTAATGCGTACCTCCATTGAAGAATCACTTTGCCTTTGGAATCTTAGTCATGACGCGCAAAAGCACGTGCGATTTGTTATTGTGCCGCAGTAGGTCGATCTCGCATAAAGCACGTGACCCAAAAAGCAAAGGACGTCGGCAGCTGCTGATTGGTTTGGCGATTAGCAAACGAGTGGAGGGAGCAGCTTTAACTCTGCTTGCCTTGGCATTACTCCCAATCCATTTTTATTTTGAAACTGAATGTTCTGTTTATAATTTGAATGAGTTGCAGGTAGAATCTTTCAAATTGCAATTTTTTTGTTCTTAGCTTAATAAAGTAACAAAACACAAATAATTAGGCAATAAACCTTCAACATGCATGTTGTAGTCATAAGAATAAAATAGTAAATGAAAAAAACCTAGGAGCTGGTAACCCCACCAGTACTGTCAAATTGTAAAGAATTTTTAATTTCAAAAAACGGTTGTAGAATGAAGCCCATTACACAAAAATAGAATGGGAAAACTTCAACATTACTCACCAGCATGAGAGATGAGCAAATAATCAACAGAACTATTCAGGAAACATTCTGACAGACGAGGAACAATTTAAACATTGACTTGGTTAGTACTCGAGTAATAGATCACTTACATTGTCCCAGATCATTGAGGCATATCTATAAGTAAGGCAAGAAAGAGGATCTCTTATTATATATACCAGTTTTGTGATTGCTATGGGATTGTGTGCAAACATAGTTAATCACCATTGCATATGTCGGCATAGCAAACCTTGCATAGCAAGCCTTGATAGAAGAGGGTCCAGCATCATGTCCACATCACCATGGCAACATGTCAGAGTTGTCATCTTGTTAGAACTTGCACCACTTTGACACTGTTTAAGCCTCCAACCCACTGCCAAATGTTAATGCGTGCAACATGCTGACACTGTTAGGGCTTACAACACACTGACATTGTGTCAGCCTGCAACACACTTATAAATGTTAATGCATGCGTGCAACACACTGACAGTGTGAGAGCTTGCAACACACTGACAAATGTTAATGTGTGCAACACACTGACACTGTTAGATGTTGCAACATACTGACATTTTGACAGCCTGAAAAACACTGACACTTTTATAACCTGCAATATGTGACAATGTTTGAGCCTGCAACACTGACACTGAAAGATCCTGCAACACATTGTCACCTTTACAGCCTGTAACTACAGAGACTCCTCTAAAACAATCGTAGGTGCAAATTGAGGAGCCACAGTTAGAAATTTACCACCTAGCTGAATCTGTACATCACCACAATCAAATTATTCCAGAAAAAACAACATAATGCAAACAACTGATTATGTCTACATCTATGTGTGTGTTTGTTTGTGTGTTGATGTACATGTGTGTGCATTTACTTTTACGTATGTGCTTGTATGTGTATGTATGTACATGTGTGTGTGTGTGTGTGTGTGTGTGTGTGTGTGTGTGTGTGTGTGTGTGTGTGTGTGTGTGTGTGTGTGTGTGTGTGTGTGTGTGTGTGTGTGTGTGTGTGTGTGTGTGTGTGTGTGTGTGTGTGTGTGTGTGTGTGTGTGTGTGTGTGTGTGTGTGTGTGTGTGTGTGTGTGTGTGTGTGTGTGTGTGTGTGTGTGTGTGTGTGTGTGTGTGTGTGTGTGTGTGTGTGTGTGTGTGTGTGTGTGTGTGTGTGTGTGTGTGTGTGTGTGTGTGTGTGTGTGTGTGTGTGTGTGTGTGTGTGTGTGCTTATGTGCGTGTGTGTACATGTGTGTGCCTGCATGCCTCCATATGTGTATGTACATGAATGTGTTTGTTAATAACTGAGAATATCCTACAGACTACATCCAACAGTTATCTTATGACACTTTAAAAAACTGTTTCCAACACAATAATTTTTTTATCATAAAAAAGGAAGCGGAGTTAAAATGGGAAAACAAAATGATGTTGGAAGTAGTGTGATTTTAGAGCTCTGACACAGGATGATAAAGAGCTGGTAAGAACAGCCAACTGACCGGTGACAATGCCAGTTGCTCAGCTGACATAAACACGGAACAGCCAGGAAATTGTAAACAATGCACTGACAATGGTTAGTTCATTAATGAAAGCATTACTGCAACTAGGATGTATCACACATGAGCTTAATCATCTATGCTCATTTTCACCATCAAGGTCACTATTAAAGTCACATTTGGAATTGGTAAAAATAAGTAGATTAGCAAGCTGATCAGAATCTGTATCCATTAGTATTGTGTTTTGTCAATTATTTGGCACTAGAACATTATTCTGTCATTAGATGAGAAACAATATACATCTTGTATCTAGAAAGTTTGTCACCATAGCATCATTCTGTTATGCAATGTATAATGACATTGACATCTCTGTAGTTGTCATAGTCACTTGCTGTCTGTCTGTCTGTCTGTCTGTCTGCAGGCAGGCAGGCAGGCAGGCAGGCAGGCAGGCAGGCAGGCAGGCAGGCAGGCAGGCAGGCAGGCAGGCAGGCAGGCAGGCAGGCAGGCAGGCAGGCAGGCAGGCAGGCAGGCAGGCAGGCAGGCAGGCAGGCAGGCAGGCAGGCAGGCAGGCAGGCAGGCAGGCAGGCAGGCAGGCAGGCAGGCAGGCAGGCAGGCAGGCAGGCAGGCAGGCAGGCAGGCAGGCAGGCAGGCAGGCAGGCAGGCAGGCAGGCAGGCAGGCAGGCAGGCAGGCAGAGAAAAACAGAGAGAGACAGAGAAACAGGGAGACAGAGAGACTAGTCTGTTGCCAGCTCATCATGGGTTCTCTGTTCATCCCGAGCACCACTTGTTTCTTTGCCTCACAGTGGAGGAACTGAACCACCTCTGAGACTCCTATTCTACACCCCCTGTGCCAATCACCCAGTGCTGTAACAAGTACTCCAGAAAAGTAACTAAGTAAAAGTAAAAGTAACCTCCCAAAAAATTACTTAAGTAAAAGTACCCCCGAAAAAAACTACTTATGACGTTATGTAAAAGTACAAAAGTATTCGGTCAGTGACAATATATATATATATATATATATATATATATATATATATATATATATATATATATATATATATATATACGATATACGATGATGATGACATATATAAACTTATATAAGATCTTCTGATGCCACCAATTCAATTATGATGTTGATGTTTGACTTATATATATATATATATATATATATTATATATATATATATATATATATATATATATATATATATATATATATATATATATATATATATATATATATATATATATATATATATAGTTATGTTAGCTTAAGATAATGACTAAATTTAAGGTGTTTTGATATTTAGATTTAGCGTTCATATTTACTACGATTCCATTATGTATCTACTGCCAACGGCATTTAAAAGAAGACCAATGCAGCCACTGCACCACAAACCTCGTAGGTACAGGAAGGTACTGCGTGTCGACCGTGCAGTCTATGTGATGTTCAGAAAACAGTGTTACACACTGTTGAATGTTGAACTAAATAAAATATTTTTTTATAGTTTTGAAATAAATTATGCACCAACAGACCACGATGTATGGAGATGAACGATAATATGAGATCTAGAATATTAACCTGGCTCTCAGTCGCTGAACGCGCATAAAGATTCAAAACTAAAACAAATACGCTCATTATTGGCTCAACTTCCTTCGCCTTTCAGTTATCGTAAAAATACCGATTTATAACGTGCATTTACCACGCCAAAACGACTACGACTCCTACCATTTTATGGGCGGTTGATGAATTCATAAGTTTATGCATCAGTAGCATGTTTTGCGTGGCGAAGTGTTACGCCTAATATTTGCGACGCAATTCATCATTACATTTCAGCGTAGCATTATACTGATCTTTTCTACTGAGATGCAACCTATTTATCCGATTTCTAAACAAGAAGTGTCAATGAATTTCGATTGCAATTTTCAAGCCAATTTACTCGCGGCATGGTCGATGCCCGGTCCTTTCGGAAGCACCGAAGCCAGGACTGGCAGCAGGGAAAGCGACTGATCATTGATGTCTGCACAAAACAAAAAAATGCCTTGCTCCACATTTACTCTTTAATTTAACCCTTTAAACAAAAGACTCTTCATGGGTTTTAACACACGCTGGGACTCTCGGAAACCAAGCGCCAGTTATATAACAGATCAGCGTGAAACACGATTGATGTCGGTCCGAGCCAAAGCAAACAACGACTACACAATCAGGGGTTGATGGTAGTTTTAAAATTGGTTCCAGTAACGCAAAATTTTGAAGTAAAAAAGAAAAAAGTAAACAAAAAAGTACTTCGTTACAAGAAAAGTAATTCCCCAAAAATGTACTTCGTTACAAGTAGATTTCAAAATAAACTACTTAAGTAATGTAACGAAGTAAATGTACTTCGTTACACCCCCTGCCAATCACCTCAGCTTTGGCACTGCCATCTCTGAACACAGCAACACTCACTTTCATCACACCTATCTGTTATGTACAACAATTCTAACTTAGGATGGAACTATCTATTACATACAACTATATAATATCGGACAAACCTGTCGATTATATACAACAACACTCAGGTCAGACATGTCTGTTGTATACAAGAAAAGTCAGAGAACAAGTAATTACAGAATAAGTTGTCATCACATAATGAACTTGTACTGTGCTGCACTCTCTATCATCACATGAAATAGTCACATTTTCCCATATTCTACCGTCTCATTTCTGTCAATGGTGTACTCACACTGGACCATACTCATTGTCACGTTACTGTCACATG
>JAODUO010000399.1:317500-410635 GCA_025642075.2 Ridgeia piscesae | reverse complement strand
TAAAAAATTTTGGGGGTATACTATATAAATAAGGGGGTTTTTTCATTGTATGAAATATCATTTGTATTATATAAATGTTGTATCATGTTAGTTTGCTTGGTGTTCTGGTTGCTCTAATGTTATTTTCATTGTCAATAAATTGTGAGCAACACATTTCACTGTTTATAATACATGAACATATACTTACATTTTTGTTGGCAGATACATGTGAAAGTTGTCTAACCGGTTACATTTGGAAGCACTGTCTGCTCCAAACACAGAATATAAAATCCATGGCCATTTGTAATATATCATGGCACATCTGAAACAGAACCAGATGTTTAAATTAGTTTTTTCATGAATTAGAAATATTAGTAGCACAATGTGGAACCTGACGGCTACTATTATGGTTACCTCGCCACTATTATGGTTACCTCGACAACAAAGTTACATTGCAATTAAGATCACCGCAGAATATACATAAATATATCCACATATGTTATAGTTTAGAATATTTGTTCTGCTAGTTGTGTTACTTTTACCCAGTTCAAATTGTTATATTTAATAGAGACATTCCACTGTACATATATTTCAGCTAAAAACAACTATTATTCAGCATGAAGTCGATTTCATAAAGAACATGGGTGGTGATTTTCTTTCTTTATTTAGCCCTCCAGAATTATGCTCCAAACTTTCCCTTTAAATATACCACGCCTATTAAAAGAACAATCAATACTGACACCACATAGTTAGATAATTAATCTTTCCCCTATATGGCTATAGTTCTACTGGTGTGTTCTATTTATATCTATGATTGACACACATCTGTTTCATAGCCGCACAGGTCATGCTATATCAATAATACAAAAGCATGCCACAGTCGCTACTGTTAATATAATAATGTCCAGTATTTGAAAAACAACAATTAATCTGCATTTTTGTCACAGTTGTGGACAATTTGGAAATTGATTCCTGAAAACAGTTTTAAGCTAGGGCGAAGGACCGAGCCTGTCACTCTGTGTGGGTGTCAGGCTGACATAAATCGGAGAGCCATGACCCCATATGATATTTGTTTCAAATTGGGAAACCTCACGTTGTGTATAACATATCCGACACTACACCACTGATTTGGAGAATAATACACGGCATGGCTGTGACTAAGAAGAAACTCGCCGAATCCCGGGATCGAATGCGAGGCCATCAAAATACCTGTCAGTGTTTCGAAGTTTCAGCGGGGCATACTAAAAGGCGGGCCACAATTGGCAGACCGCGCGGAAACGGCAGACCACATTCACAAAGATGCCACCGATCGGTACGCTCCATGTTTATGAGCTTTGTTTTTATTTGCGCGTCCGATCGTAAATATTGGAGACTTTTATTATTGTGTTGTACTAACAATTCGAATGGTATTACTTGTATTTATAAATTCCTAGAAATAAATTAAAGTGTTAGGCCAGTCATAAAAACAGAAGTCCCACATAGTCATAGATGATAGACGGCAGCTGCATACTATATATATATCGGTTTATTTAAATCGTTTGATGTAATGACTCGCCTAAGGGTACATGTGTTCATAGGGCACTAATTCCCGTTATTGAATACCGAAACGGTCACCTGGCAGGTGAGGAATTCTGAGGCTCTAGCCATCTTTTGGTGTTCTTTGATCTACTGTGAAAGGGCATATATGTGGATTGATCTCGGATTGCACTGATAGCTGCATATTCGTTAGTGGGTGGGTGAGTAGTTCGTGTAATTGAGGGTTATTTAATAGAATGTACTTCACTAAGATCATGGACGTTATATCTGAGGCTAGCTGTCTTTTTATGTAACAACTCGCCTAACGGTACATGTTTTCATAGGACATTATACACTTGTTATTGGATGCCGGCATTTGGTGAGGACATCTGAATGTTGATGGACATTATCTCTTCACAAGTGTACGTTAATTGTAGGTCTAGTTATTACTAGCACTGAGACTCATTAGTACTTATATTTATGCTACTTATTACAATCACACTCGTTTTATCACCCCCATCAAAATTATAACACTGATATGACCTATAGGTATATTAATTAAAAATTATAATATAAAATAAAAATATAAAACAATATATAAAAAGTAAGGCATTTGGTGAGGACATCTGATTTCAATTCAATTAAATAACTTAATTCCGGAACATTACATCCATATAAAAACTAAAGTATATAAATAAAGCATTTAATAACATAAAAATATTAATAAAAGTGTAATAAAATACAACATATTTAAATAAATTTAATAACATAAAAAATATTAATATGAATGTAGGCCATATACAGTCATATTTTATTATATAAATGTTATATATGCAGTACATGATGATATATACATTGTATTACACACACACACACACACACACACACACACACACACACACACACACACACACACACACACACACACACACACACACACACACACACACACACACACACACACACACACAAACACACACACATGATGTCATTGTTGAAGTGAAATAGTAATACTAAGAATACTTACTGTGTTGGTGAAAATAAAAACAAACAAACAACAAATCCAAGAATTGTTATTTCGCCTTTCAAACATTGTACATATATGCCAACTTTTAGTACTGTAGTTAAATTTGCTTATTACACGTATGTTATTATTGAAAGATATCTCAACATCACAAGAACACCGTAAAAACAGCAACTACAAGGCGCTAACTAGAACAACGCACGTAAAGGCCCCCCCACGTAAACATGGAGCGTACCGATCGGTGGCATCTTTGTGAATGTGGTGAATGTGGTCTGCCGTTTCCGCGCGGTCTGCCAATTGTGGCCCGCCTTTTAGTATGCCCCGTTTCAGCGAGTTTCGACCACTCGTCAATGTCGCCTCGGCTTGTTACTCGCCTCTGCATTTCGGCTTCCGGCGGGTCTTCTTTACCAGGTTTACCAGCGCGTTCAGTTCTATCTTGAAAATGTTGGCCCTTATCGTTGCAACCGAAATTCAGCTATTTCTGAACGAAAATCATGTTCGCTTCCCTACCGGGTACACGAAGCGGATGTAAACATCGCGACGCGCCACCTGGCGATTATTTTAACGGAATTTTAAATACAGAGTTGCCCGATCTGAGGCTCAATGCGCCAAACATTAGCCACGTCACACATCAGTCAAAATGGCGCGACTTACGAACTTTGATAGAAAAGGTGTTCAGATTTTTTTTTACTAATAAACCACTGACTTTAAAAATGTGATTACCGTTCAGAATAGTTCGTTTTTATTAACTCTTTCACGTGCATAGCATGTAACTTTTCCCTTTTGGTTCCCTTTAAAAAAACTAATGTTTGATAAAATCAACCACCAGTTCAAAAACTTACAAACTCTAAGCTAGCCCTATTTCAAGAAATGCAAAATTGCGTAGAAACGACCGGTTTCGTCTTCAAAAAAGTCCCTTTAATTGTTTGTGTCATATCCAAAAATCCAACCCTGGAAAAGCCGTCTAGGCTACGTCAACCGTTTTTGAAACGAGTGTTCTCGTTGGTCTATTGAACAGTCTTTCCTTCTAGAACATTCTGCCGGACGTTCGAAATAATTCATTCTTATTGGCTAGTTAAACAGGGGTTCCATATTAGCCAATCAAAACCTTCGAATGAGTAACGTTATACGTGGATTTGATCGTTAAGGAAATTAGTTGAGCGCAACTCCTCGAGCTAGCAAGACGTTCAGAAGGTCGAACAGTGAAGCCAAAAAGGACTTCGGATGTATCGTTTGTCGAGCCTGAACATTTGCGCTACAACAACAGAAGCGGTCGAACGTTAGCGGCAACGCGTGCAAGTCTGAAGACACACAATGCTCTGTGCGATTGAACACCATTTCATCGCCGTCTTCCCTGCATCAAGTTGTCGCTGCCAACGAACGTTGCCGCCATGCCATGGTTACCACCGCTCTCGGGTAAAAAGGTAGGCATTTTTATATAAAACAGTCCGAATTCAAATCTAAGTTATGCTGCTTGCGAAATTTTTATAATGCGTTTGCTTAAAAAACATTATGGTTACTCAGATGGGTTATTGCGTTTTCAGATGTGCGCAGTCGTGAATCGAGTTGCTGTTCCCCACCTTCGCCTTCGCCACCGCCACGGGAAATCAAGAATGCCGCGTGTCGTCACGATCACAGACGGAGCCAAATCTGTCGGAGACAACATCACGCATCAATTCACGCATCCGCTGGCGCCATCACGATCGCCGTTCAATTCGCATCGAAACGCGGCATCGCCAAAACCCGTTGCTGTTCTCCACCTTCGGCTTCGCTACCGCAAATCCGGAATGCCGCGTGACGTCACAATCACAGACGAGCCAAACCTTTCGGCGGCAACTTCACGCATTCACACATCCGCCGACGCCGCCACGATCGCCGTTCAACTCACATCGAAACGCGACATCGCCAAAGCGCTACAGGGGCAACCGGGCGAATTCGGCGCAACGAGAGAGAGTACTTCTTTCAAATACGCGAGCATCCGATGTTACCGCAGCAACAGCCGGTATCAGTAACTCCGCATCGTATGTCCTGTCCGTGTCTTGTCTCTTTCTCTGTGGGCCACTACGACGTATTAGTGTCAACGCCCGATTCTATGTTCAGTGTTGTTTAGTTTTGTGACGAGGGGGTTGTTACGGGGGACCGTTGCAATTCCCGGATGAGATCCAGGGCCAATCGAACTGAAAAAGTTCGCACTGTTGATTGGATTCCCCTGTTGTGTATCCAGACCTGGTGCTAGTGGCGGTTTGTGGACGAGACCAATGTTGCTTGTCTGTTCGATTTACATGTCTTGTTATGTGTATGTACTGTGTCATGTTCGAATTGCGGAGAAAGTCACCGAAGTCACCAAAACGTCCGAAACGACGAGGTTCAAGTGTCGCTTCGCAAAAGAACACTTAACATGGTTATGAACGATAATCTGGAACGTTAAACTGCATTAAAAAAACGAACATTACCATGAGTCATTATGCCTATTATTATACTTCGTAGGCTTACGCTTCATTCCATTCAATAAAACGGTGACAAATTATTAATAACGCCTATGTTGTATTTATAGTTAAGTTTGCCTCGGTGAGCTCGTAATCGTGAGTTCCCCACCAATTCCAACTCGTCCGGAAAACTACCAACAATAGTTTATATAGGCCTATGAGAATTAACGATTCTGTTCACATAACGCTGAACCTTGCCGCAGTGTCTTTAACCGTGCCCCAACGAGTTTAAAGTTCAAACGGATGACGTCATCGTGATTGTTGACGAAACCACGTGACTAGTAGACGTAAACGAATGACGTCAAACGCCAAGAATTCCGAAACCACAAACGAATCGTTTGTCAGTCATTCACAATATAAAAAATTATATATATATATATATATATATATATATATATATATATATATATATATATATATATTTCCACCGATGTGATTAAATTGTTGATCTTACTGCACACTGTGAAGACATTTCTTTTAGCGCATGCAATCTATTTCACTTGTAAAATTATCACGAAACCTCGGGCTTTTAGCGTTTCCTACTAGAAAATGCTAAAAGCCCGAGTTTTCGTGACACAGGGAAATTGCCGCACAGTACAATATAACCACAATGTATATCGTGTATAATGCAGAAGTCTTTAAATTACTTCTTGATTACTTCAATATAAGCTTGACATACACACACATTCTTTAATGACATGTTCACTTGGGAACTATATCCCACTGTGGGGCTACACAGCGCCATGTGAGTGCTAAATATAGCATGACGCATCTCCTACGCAAGACCTACACACAGAGGGACCTCAGGCGGTCGAAAACAATGCCAAGTGACTACCGCAATTCCTGTGAAAGTGACTCCAGGCAGAACCGCTTTGTCTACACCGTCATTTCGCAACAACCTCGTACAAACTGTCAACAGAAGCAACTTGATATCTGTCAAATTGCAACAACACAGCACGACCAACTCCATTAGAGCTGCTGTTCTGAACACCCGGTCAGCGTGTGAGCTTGATAAGTGTCAACAAATGCAGGATTTGATAACTGAAAACCAGCTAGATATTTGCTCGCTTACGGAAACATGGTTCAAGCCATCTCATATTGCCGTAAATGCTGTTGTGCCACCTGGATACACAATGAAAATACAATACAACAGAAAGGCCACATCCTCGATGTCATTATAACGAGACGTGATGAGCTGCCTATTGCTGATATTACCTGTGACGAATCGGTTAATTCTGACCACTGCGCCCTCATCTTAATGTTCCAACTACACATACAATACAGCCTAAGAGAACGATTAATGTGCGTAAGTTGAAAAATGTCAACATCAGTCACGACATTGGTCTGATCTGATTACTCAACAAGCCTGCGCGTCGGCAGCAGAAGCTTTTTCTTGTTAGAGCAATACACTGCTGTCAATACTTGACCAGCATGCTCCTGCAAGAAAGTGCAACATCACAGTAAAGAACAATGTGCCATGGTATAACGCGGACATAAAAGCTGCTAAAGCCAAACGGAAGCGGCTGGAACATCAGTGCAGGAAGACACAACTAACTGTACACCGCGATATGTTTACATGTCAACGAAATAAACTGAACACCATGTGCGCTGAAGCAAAGAAGACCTACTACAAATAAAAGTTGTCGGACATCCGTAGTCATGCGCAATTCTACAACATCGCAAACAAGTTGCTGCATCGGCGCAAAACAATAACACTACCGAACTATGAATGTGCCGAATCACTCGCTAACAAGTTCGCAGACTACTTCGATGAAAAGATCCAGCGTATTCGCACCACTCTACAAACGCCAAACTCCTGTGCTATCGACTGTACTGTGTGCACAAATCGCCCTGACACTGACTGCCAGCTGTCTAGCTTCGCGACAGTCACACGAGCGGAAATCACACAACTATTAAGTAAGTCACCGTCCAAGACATGCAAACTTGATCCGATGCCTATACATTTCGTAAAACAGTGTCACGATGTCATGACAGTACCAATTACGAACATTATCAACAAATGTTTGATAGACGGAATGCCCGATGAGTTGAAAGCTGCTATCATCACACCCATTTTGAAAAAGTCAAGTCTTGGCAGTGAAACGTTGAAAAGCTATCGACCTATATCGAACATGTCCTTTCTGTCAAAGTTACTTGAGAGAGTTGTGGCAGACCGGTTGATTGCACACATGCGTGAAAATGATCTCTACATGCCGTTACAATCAGCATACCGGCAAAACTGCAGTACCGAAACAACACTACTGTACGTGCGTAATCCGGTCCATCGACGAACGCAAAGGTGTGATTTTGTTGCTAATCGATCTGAGCGCAGAATTTGATACGATTGATTCTTCTAAACACATAGAGTAACACCATCGGCGTCAAAGATCGCTGCTTGTCATGTCATATACACGGTGTTGATTGCCGGTGAGCAGTCAAAACCACACAAGCTGACATGTGGTGTCCCGCAAGGGTCAGTGCTCGGACCACTGTTGTTCACGATTTATATGACCCCTCTTGCGTCAATACTTAAACTTCATAGCACGACTTACCATCTATACGCCGACGACACTCAACTTTTCCAAGAATTCAGCCAAAGCGACAATACTTCACCCGAGATTGCCATCAGGAAAATGGAACGCTGTGTCATCAGCATCCGTCAGTGGATGAAAACCAACATGCTGAAGCTAAACGACGACAACACAGAGATTCTAATCATCCGTCAGAAATCAGCACACCAACACCTTCTTCCCGAAAGTGTAAGAATCGGTAACACCAACGTGACACCCAACACGCACGCCAGAAATTTGGGAGTGACATTCGATTGCAATATGTCCCTTGAGCGACACGTGACAAACATTTCCAGAACAGCATACTACCATCTCCACAGCATTGGACGTATTCGTCGCTATTTAGATCAAGGACACACAAAACAGTTAGTGCATGCCCTTGTTATATTTGGATGGGGCGCTATATAAGAAATAAACTATAATTATTATTATTAGTGTCACCGTCTTCCTTCTATGTCTTCATTTTATTTGACCTTTTCTCGGCTGTTGTGTGCCACCGCTTCTTTGAACTGGTTGGTTGTAGGCATGTTACCAGTCTTGTCGTGGCTTCGACGTCTTTCTTGTAAGGGCTGCCTGTAATGATAAAGGTCTTCCCTCTCTGTATAGCTTGTCGCACTGTATAGGGGCCCACTTTTGGCCTAGCTCTGCCATAGATTATCGGTCAGATGCCATCTTAGGATTAATGCGTTTATTCACGTTAAACTGAAATAGCTCATTCAACTAACTATGAACTATTGCTCCACGGACCACATTTGCAGTTATGTACCGTAACCATTTATGGAAATATGGGGTTGTAAATACTAGTATCGTTACTTTAGCTGCATTCCATACCAGACATGCTGTGACGGTGGGGGCCTACTTTGGCCGAGGGGCCACTTTACTCGCCCTTCCCCTACTGACAATTTCAGATACTAATTAGCCTCCATTCACACACATGATGTATAAAATTCGTGAAATCCTTATATAGCTATTTCTCCAACAATCCAATCTCTCACCTGACACCCCTTTATTTATGCTCCAATCAACCAGCAGGTTGCCCTTGTTGATACGTCTAGGCCGAAGTACACCTGTATGTATATACTCACATATTGTCACTCTCTGACAATTAAATGTCATTATTTCGCAGCTCTATGCCATGCTATACATAAATATAATTTCTAATCAATCAGTCCTACATTCAGTGCGTCCAGAAATGTACACAAACGGCACAATGCAGTTCTTTTAAATAGCACTAGAATGGCGGCCCGAAACCATTTGGTGGGATATCCCCACCAATCCGAGACTGATTCATATAGCCTATGTTACCAAGGCCTCGCACTCCGCAGATCGTGTAACCGTAACTATAACCGGATGAGACTATGCGACACCGAGACTACAACGAGAACAACAATGGCCGTATGGCAAGGCACGGACGGCGGAGATAAACATAGAAAGGTCTTTCGCTAAATATACAGGTCAAATCTATTAACAACAGCACAATGTCATCGTCAGATAGTGATGCGGAGCTTTTCTATGATGCTGAGGACGTGTCACCATCTTCACCCGGGAGGTACTAATTAATTTGTTGCAAGTTGACATCTCTCCCACACTCCGGCCCCTGCCCCGAGGCTGTGCCAGTAGGCAGTGACAGTACCCGTGCCAGACCAAACGATGTAACGTCCAACCAAAGCAAAGTTCCAAACCAAAGTAAACTTAGCAGCTGTCAAAACAAACTGACGTACTACACCAAAATTAACCTCGGCGATCTTTTACTTACTTTCAGACCTAACCACGAACCACTTCTTACAGACGCCAAGCCATCTCACATCATCTTATTCATATGCACTCATAGGTTACAACAATTAATCATTTAAATTCCTCTAATTAATAAAACTCACTAAACAAACTCACTGAAAAACTTACAATAACTCAACATCATCTACACAACGATTACTGTAACATTGGTTGCTATGAGGTAGCTCAGCTGAAACGTCTATATTATGTTGTGTGGCATCGGTAAATATATGATTGCGCTTCAACAAATTGGAAATAGTTTTATCCTCACCATAAACGTACCTAAGCTAACCCTAAATGGCTAAACCCTAACCTTGCTGGTAATTGATGTGTCAACACAATACCGATATTGCAATAGCCACAGAGCTGATGGGGTTGAGCTGTCATCAAGTTTTGCACTCGTTTGTTTTGTGAATTTTATTTGTTTGAGTAGTGTAAGTTATTTTTATTTAAAGTTTAGCAGCTTTAGGTTGTTTTGTCATGGTTAAGTCAGAAAGTAAAAGAGTACACAAACTTCTTTGGGTGATCGTTGTGTCTCAAAAACACCATCAAATTTTTCGAACTTAGAGCCACCTGAATTTTGCCCATTAAATTAATACATTTTTGCCTAACTCTAACGGGCTAAAATAAATTTGATATTGCAATGTGTGCCATTAGGAAAGTAGTTCCATAATTCAACATTATCCTGGTTATATTTGTGATATATTATAAAAAAAATATTATTGAACATCAAAGTCTTTTAGGGTCAACTTGGCCTAGTTCAGCAATATTGAAAATGAAATTTGTTTTGAAACTGAGTGTTTAGTTTACCATTTCAGCAGGCTGCAGGGTGAACACTTTCAAACTGTGATCGTTGCTATGGGTTGACTAAACAAAATATGCCAGACATTGCTGCTTCTACATATTTAAAATTATGTAATCGTTAAGAAAGTTATATTAATTAATAAATTATAAAAACCTACGAATAGGCTGCCTCCTTTTTAATTAGACTGATTCTGTTTTTGGGTGGATTTTGCTCATGAGATGAATTATATCAGTGATACATTCCATTAGGTAATGTTGATATATCTTTAATGTTGATATATCTTTATGTATTTTTACCATATCTTTCTTTGTTTTGTCTAGTTCCAAAACATTTTGATTCCACCTTCATCACTTGACTTCTGAGGTATAAAGAGGCTCAAGCATAAGGATTACCAGATACAGATACTTGGTGTTGTTTAGGACAATACAATTGAATACATGCTGTAAATTGCATTGGTCATTGCTTTGTTTGGAATGACCAAAAATTATGTGTGGTCATAATTTACGGCAAAACTATAATCACTCATGACTGGGGCCCAATCCCCAGGTTTGAACATATATAAGTAAAGTTGTAAAAGTAATGTGTATTAATAATAACTCGTCCAGGTCAGTGTGACACAGGCCCATAGAATAAGTTAGTTTCACAGAAATCTACGAAATTAGCAGAATTCATATATATATATATACATATATATATATATATATATATATATATATATATATATATATATATATATATATATATATATATATTAAATAATTAATGTCAGCTTTTCAAATCATTTGAGCATAAATCGTTAGAAAAGTTGTTTTAGTCGTAAATTAAAAGTAAATAAAAACAAGACAGGAAGAAGATACTGAGTGGTGATGTTTGATAACAAACATTTGCAGACATCAAGATGAAGAACCAGCAACATTGGGAATGACACTGGGAGCAGAGGAGGCGGAAGGAGTGAGGGAAAGGGAGGTAAGAAAGCACTCGTTACTAACTTCCTTATGTCTGTCACCCCTCCTGGGGCATAGGCTGCCAACAACAGCTTTCCAGCGTCCCCTCCCTCCCACGTCCTGGGCTATTTTCTGAAGCTGCTTCCATGTATAGCCCATCCTGTAACTGAAGAACAATTTCCGTTTTTAATGCAATGTTTTAAATGGACAATAAAGTCTTTTGAATCTTTTGAATCCTATTGGTGTCTGCTTCAAGTTTTCGCCACCAGATGTCTCTTGGAGTCTTGGTCAATCTCATCTCTTTCCTGCAGGCTCCAGGTGAGTGAGTGCTTGTTTGGTGATGTTTTTGTCCATTTACCGGAGTCTGTGCCCAATTCATCCCCATCTTCTTTTCCGGATTTCCTCTTTCACTGGAAGTTGGCTGTTCCTCTGCCACAGATCCACATTTTGGAATTTCTCAGGCCAATGAATCGGTGACATGTGACAAATGTATGTTATTACAAGTGACAGGTGGATCTGCAGACTCTAGGGCAGAAACTTGTTATACTTTTGCAGGACAACAGCGTGGGTGAATGCAACAATTTGCTAGGCAAACGTGGTAGGTTTATTGCGAAATAAATACTAACAAACATTATAGCACCATTAAACTATAACCCTTGTATATCATGAGGTTTAACAATTGAAGAATACTCACAGAAAACTGCCATTTGTATTCCTCTGCTACATTTTCAGTTACCTTACGCTGATGAATTGATCACAATCACACAAAGTAAAGATGTTGTTTATGACAATAAAACAACATTAAATTTAAATGTCTGTTTGTTGATGTTTGTCGTTGCCATGGTTACTTCAGGCAGCAGCCAGACGGGCAAGAGACATGGAGATACGACGGCAGAAGCTTGAAGCAATGCGGAACCAACTCTCTGATGAAAGCCCAAGTGAGAGGTTAAGAGGTCACCATAATTCAGGTCAGAGCGAATCTCAGGGGCTGTTCCATGAGAACGAAATGTGTTTCGGTGGGAACACTAACGACTGTAACAAATCAGACAGTGGCGTGAACGTCGCCTTGGAAACGCCACTGAACGTTGCCATGGAAACAATGAACATACGTACTGATAGCGGGCTGGAGAAACACTGCATTGTGGGAAGTGAGCTTGATGTGAACAATGATGACAGGCGGGTGGTGGCAGAAATAGACAATCTGAACACGTCGGACGGTCATGACAAAAAAGTGTGTTGTAAAGTCGTCTCGGAGCTCGTGTCGGGAGTCGACGTCACGTCGCTGCGTCGGACGCGTGGACATGGCACGAATCACGACGGTGACAGTAGCGCCATCTTGCACAGCAAGCAGCCAGACATTGTCAAAAGCGTGCTGCCATTTCACAAAGTTGAGCCTGTGGCGCCCCCTAGGAGGAAGAAGAAGAAACAAGCGCCCCCGCCACCACAAATGAGATGTGATGATAGGGTAAGTGTGGGACACGTGCCACTCTAAATGCATCTTATTAGGCACTATGATTATTACATTTAGAGATTTTTACTGACAGAATGTAATGTTTCTAGGAGAGCACTTGATCTCTCAAGCCACAAGTTAATCACTCATCCACAGAACAATTTTTCTGTGAGGCTTCTGAGGATCGTAGATTTTGATCCCAAAAATCTTGTTTCGCCCCACCATGTTCACAGTATGCTACCATGAAGTTTGTACACAGTCACCTAACCCCGCTCTCCTCCTGCATCCCAGCCCTCCTGCATCCCCGCCTGCATCCCTGCCCATCTCCCACATCCCCGCCCTTCTCCCGCATCCCCGCCCGCATCCCTGCCTTTCTCCCGCATCCCCGCCCTTTTCCTGGATCCCCGCCCTCCTCTCGCATCCCTCCTCTCCGCCCGCATCCCCGCCCTTCTCCCGCATCCCCGTCTGCATCCCTGCCCATCTCCCACATCCCCGCCATTTTCCCGCATCCCCGCCTGGATCTCCGCCCGCATCCCCGCCCTTCTCCTGCATCCCCGCCTTTCCATATCCCCGCCCTCCTCCTGCATCCCTACCCGCATCCCCGCCCTTCTCCCGCATCCCCGCCCTCCTCCCACATAAGTAATTTTTAACAGGTCCAACAAATGATTCAAGTAAAGCATTAAAAGCAACATAGGTACTACTTTACTCCATCGTAATTTTAAAACATTAAGTTAGATGCTTCCTGGGAATTGCTAAACACTGCATGTGAGTAAGTAAATGAGTAGTCTGTTTATTTTCAACCACAGTGGTTAAGAATTACACGTGCCCTTATTAATAAATACAAAATTTTCAACAAGCGAAGTATAAACAAGTAATCCTGAGTGTTGGTGAAAAGGGGGTGAACAGAAGTACATTACTTATATGTGGTTCACCCCCAACCAGTATAGATAGATACATGTTGAATAAATACAATATGTTAAACAATAACAAGTAAAATACCAATAATAATAATTAATTTTTAACCTCTTAAGCCCTGCGTTTCTGAGGGCCTCAACACTAAGACCAGACTTGGGTTCACATAATGAACCGTATCGTAAAAACTGTTCATCACATAAACGTGTATATAATCTGAACCAGAAAGGAATTATTTATATTGTTGTATGACTAACTGAAACTAATTAACATATAATTTACATATATTAAAAATCCAAGATGGCCAACAATATATATATGTATATATATCGGTATATATATATATACTGATTTTATATATGTATATATATAGAGAGAGAGAGAGAGAGAGAGAGAGAGAGAGAGAGAGAGAGAGAGAGAGAGAGAGAGAGAGAGAGAGAGAGAGAGAGAGAGAGAGAGAGAGAGAGAGAGAGAGAGAGAGAGAGAGAGAGAGAGAGAGAGAGAGAGAGAGAGAGAGAGAGAGAACATATATAGAACATGCCAGTACAAAGCAAAATTATATTGTATAAATCAGAATAAATTTGCCTACACTGTGTCATCAAAATTACTGTCGCGTGACTACAAAACATATTGAAAATAATCAGAATATTATTTATGTCAACAATCCAGACTAGAAACAAGATGGACGATAAGATACATCAAAATCAGTTTAATTTTGTGGCTAATGCGCAATTATTTGTCAGCTCAGAATCGAATGAAATATCGCCGATGTCAAACATGCCTGTCAATATCGCTGTTGCTTTTCACATTTTCATCCACATCATCGGACACTAAACAACTGCAATTCTTGCTCATGAACACCGCTAACATGAATAATGAAACATCTAGGATCGACGGCTGATTTGATTTTGCTAGAAAGTACCGTTTTTCTTGATCGATACATGTAAATTTGGTGTCAAACTATCAGTAAATCTCCTGTCTACATCCGGGTATAATTTGACAAAGTTCCCGCGAAAAACTAGTGACGTCTAGCGATTATTGTACACACTAGTGTAAAACCACGAAACATTGTGGTTCAGGATCCATGAGGTTAATACTTAATACATAGATCAATAACCGTAATGGATAGTGTTTTCATCTGTTACGTAATTCAATGTTTATAAAGCAAACTATGTCAGTTCCAAATAGCATATATTACAAAGTGAATGAAGTCAATGAAAAACAACTTCTAGTCGACACTTTTCAGAAGGAGGCTCCGGTGAGCATCACGCCACCTGGTGTTGAAGCCGTGAAGGAAATGCCTCTTCCGTCAACCTCCTCTGACTGTAGTGACCTTGATTCAACCCCAAACTTCTCCCTCGCAGAGGATATTGACAGGTCAAAGGTCACAATCACTGATGACCCTGAACAGTCGCTAGACATCAGTGCTGCCACCCAGGGGAGTCGAATGGTTACCGCCGTCGAGGTATGTTAATGGCAGAAATTTGTGATGCTGACTTCATAGAATTTGGATTCTATGTAAAGTTCTTTCATTGTCTGGTTTTAGACCATCATAAATTATGTAATTTCTCATCCAAATATGTGACGTGTGGAAAGTTTTGAACATATTAATATATGTGAGTAGTTTGAAAATATGTGTTTAATACAACAAGTATTCATATATTAAAAATAAACAAATGAATTGACTAGCTTAGCTAAATAAAGTAATGCGTAAGTGTAGAAGGTGATAACCTGAGGGAGCTAGGGAGCCTCAACGTAGACTGCACAGGAGGGTGGATTAACACAGTTTATGTTGTGGATGTTAATCATGTTACGTTAATTTTTTTATCATACATGTCGTAGTCATTATCACTTGTTTGTTCTTGTGTGTTTTGGTTTGTGTTCATTGTGCGTGTGACAGTCATGTTTTAGTTGTGTTTGAATTAAGTAGTGTGTTTGTAGGTTACAGTTATGTTTTTGTATATGTTCTAGTCACGTTCTACTGTGTGTCTTACTGGTTTTTTACGTTCCTGTTTTAATTGTTTCACAGGGTTATTTATAATTTTAACCCATAAACATTAAAAAAACATTAAAACAAATTGCTGCTACTAGGTGGCACTGCTACAACAGTTTCCTACTTCAATAGGATTCGTCATGTCGGGCTGATGCTGTACATGACCCCGTCCAGGGTGATAACAAAGGTCAACACGATGACGACCCCTTGATGACACAAACTAATCGGCCTGGGTCACATGACAGTGGCGATGATGTCGTTGGAAGTAGTTCCACCGGTGAACACCAGGTGCCACTGATGATGCAACGGCCTCGTTCCAATTCCGGGAGCCGATTTCTCTCGGACAAGGTGAGCTGTCGAGTGACAGACAAAAGTCACAAGAGAAAAGTCACAACTCTATATAAATATCTGTACTGTTCTTTTTATTATTAAACAAATACTTATATTATTCATAGCAAAACAGAATTATTTGGTTTATAATTTTGATAAAATCTCAATTATACTTCACTTTGCAAGTTTCTTAGAAACATTTGTCTTAATTATGAATAAAACTTTATGTTCAGATGGTGTACAACACTATGTATGATATATGTACGACTGTACAGTCTTTGGATAAATTATTTTGTGACTTTATTTCCTGTGACTTTTCTTAGCAGAAACTATGAATATTTCATATATCCGTGACGTTTTCTATGTGACTTAGTAGTGATGTGTGGGGTCAGTGACTTGAGTGACCTTGTTGAAGGCACTGGCCCAGAGATGTCATGAGACTGATAAAGACATCACATGCTTGTTTACATGTCCTTGTCTGGAGATACAGACGAGTGCCAAGGATAACAGAATCAAGTTACAGCCTAGTTAATGGTTGCGATTGTTGGGGTCAAGGGTCGTAGTTAGTATATTGATATACCTAAGACAACACAGGCTCATTTATCTCATGTTTAGTAATAATAATCATTTCTTATGCGTGATATCTAACTTACAGTCAATCAACACTTACAATACACACGTACAGTCACAAAACAATTAAAATAAATCAATTAATAAATGAATTATAAAATCACCAAGAAGTCATGTAAAATCATCCAGTACAATATTTGATGGCTTGTATAAATAAATAAATAAATAAAATAACTATGTTAATAAATTAATTGTAACATCATTAGAATGTCTTGTAAAATCATCCAGTACAATGTTTGATGGCTTGTATAAATAAATAAATATGTTAATAAATTAATTATAACATCACTAGAATGTCCTGTAAAATCACCCAGTACAATGTTTGATGGCTTGTATAATAAATAAATAAAATAAATATGTTAATACATTAATTGTAATATCACTAGAATGTCCTGTAAAATCACCCAGTACAATGTTTGATTGGTTGTATAAATAAATAAATATGTTAATAAATTAATTATAACATCACTAGAATGTCCTGTAAAATCACCCAGTACAATGTTTGATGGCTTGTATAAATAAATAAATATGTTAATAAATTAATTATAACATCACTAGAATGTCCTGTAAAATCACCCAGTACAATGTTTGATGGCTTGTATAATAAATAAATAAAATAAATATGTTAATACATTAATTGTAATATCACTAGAATGTCCTGTAAAATCACCCAGTACAATGTTTGATTGGTTGTATAAATAAATAAATATGTTAATAAATTAATTATAACATCACTAGAATGTCCTGTAAAATCACCCAGTACAATGTTTGATGGCTTGTATAAATAAATAAATATGTTAATAAATTAATTATAACATCACTAGAATGTCCTGTAAAATCACCAAGTACAATGTTTGATGGCTTGTATAAATAAATAAATAAAAAAATATGTTAATACATTAATTGTAATATCACTAGAATGTCCTGTAAAATCATCCAGTATAATGTTTGATGGCTTGTATAAATAAATAAATAAAATAATATGTTAATACATTAATTGTAATATCACTAGAATGTCCTGTAAAATCATCCAATACAATGTTTGATGGCTTGTAAATAAATAAATAAATAAAATCAATAAGTTAATATAAATCACAGGTGTTTTTACCTCATGGTGCTGTTTTAGCTCTTCAGACAATTTGTTCATCTGTGTACGAAATAACCACTTGGCTATAGACATTGATGGGTATGCATCAACTGATATAGTCTTTGTGCAATAATTGCATTTGGGCTGAATTCTCCCGAGTGAATTTGTGATGGTGTTCAAATGATTGAACTGGACAAAACTGGACACTACACTGTACAAGAACTTACCTTTTACATTCATAAAATTAAATTGTTGTTACCATGTCGAGCTAATTTATTTAGATGATTGTAATACATTGTTCTAACATAAACCGATTGCGCAGCATATATATTAAGCCAGGGAGGTTTTGAATGCATTAGAAACAAACACGCAATTAACCACAACCTACCTACATTTACAGGAGATTCTCGACCAGGTGAAAGTTGTGAACCTTGACACTGGTGAGGAATTACCCCTGAGTCTTGCCGAGGAGAAACTACCTACGTGTGTTAACCCTCTGTCTCTGCATATCATGCGACGCACCAAGGAATATTCCAGGTGGGTGGCTGGCAGACGTGAAAGGGTTAACGTTGCCCTGACGTGTGGAAATGTTGGGGGTTAATTAGAGTTTGTTGTGTTTAGGTTTACAAGAGGGTGTTTAAATGGTTGTGGTACACCGCATGAGAAGCATTAGAACACACCCATTGTTGTATTAATGGATCACTTTAAACACTTATCTCCAGAACTTTGAGGTTGAACAGAGCTATCATATATCAGAAGTATGGTTCTCTTGTGTTTTGGTGATGGCATATTTGTGGAAAATGCATATATTTGTCAAGGAAGTTACTAAAATCATCACAATTTTTACACAATAGCCACAAAATGTGATCACTCTCCACTGCAAAAATTAACACAAACTTCTACAGAATCGTTAAAAACATCATTAAAAATATAAAACACAAGGTTCAGTTGACTATTTGCTAACCTCTTTGTCACAGACAATACATAGTATTTATTTGGTCAATTGCCATAACATTTTACTCCTGATTTGGGAAAAAAATTATCATCATCTTCATTTGAGGTGAATTCTTGATTACTGTATTGACGCATTTTCAACACAGATCCCATTATGTTTTTGAGCACTTAGTCTAGTAACTATATCTTCTAAACAACACATTTACATGCACTTTTTACTTATGACTTTTTGTGAGTCTCTGAGACTGAAGTCTAATTTGTAATAAGTGGTTTGGTTGCTTTGTTGTGGTGTTTGTTGGGAGTATGGTGGTTTGCCCCATTGTAGAGGGGTGAGATACCAACGGTATGCACCCTCACTTACCACCCTGTGGATAAATCACCATCTTCGGCTAACCCAAACTTAACCTCACCAATTTCAACACATACACAGTTAATTCATTTTGGTATTGAGCTAAAAATAGACTCCTGAAAACTTATTTTTAAAGTTATGTACATCTTTTAGTCTACCTGGCTGGTGTTTGGTCTTCTGTTTGTGGGATTTAATGTTGTGTTTAATATTATGAACACCTCTCTATAATGAACACCTGGCAAAAACTGTCTACAATGGATATGTGAAGGACAACCCTGTACAAATGACAACTCACTGAAATGGTCATATTACTTTGAACGACTTTAGAATGAACATCTGGTACAGAAACTGCCATAATCTCGTATAAACCCTCTCTTGTGAACATCGCATGAACAGTTCTCTGTCATGAGCACCTCTCTGTTGTGGACATCTGATCCTAGATAATTACATGTGTTGGTCACAGAACAAATAAGTTATTTGCATGGTCAGATAAATGTTTAGAGAGCATTTTAATGCACTGTGCAGAAACTCACCTTGTAGTTTTGTGATTGTTGGTTTGAATACAGACAAAACAGTCGCATAACGATATGGTCCCCACATACTCTGAATGGTCCCACATGATTATATTGTCCTAACATGACTATCTTCTCCACATAACTATGTGGTATCGGCAACACTGTAATTTTGTCCTCACATGATAATGTGGTTTCCACATTATTAAATGTGGTTTACAGATGATCAAAGCATTCTGATTTTGCTACATGATTCCATGATAGACCATGGTGTCTCCATTGGGACACCTGATGGTCTACACATCTCCATGGCATGGTCTGCACATGATTATATATCATTCATTACACATGATTAATATGGTTCAGTAAATATGATATTCACATGAATCTATGAGGCACATGACCGTAGTAATTCCACATGACTGTAATATTACGGTATCCACATGATTCCATGAGGTCATGATATTGGTTCCACATTCCTATAAAGTATAACAGTGGTATGACTCTGTGGTCTCAACTGAATTCAGTATGGTCTGTCTGGAGTCATGCTTTACTTTGCGAGGACCATATGTGATCTGACACTCCAAAGTGGACATTAAAGTCACAATTGCATGGTCTGCACATGACTATGAGGTCTCCATGTGACTAGATCAATTTCACATGACTATGCTGTCTCTAAACAAATGTGTGGTCTAAACACAAAGATGTGGTTGCTGTGAGGTGACTGAGTATGATCTACACATAACTCTACATAAATATATAATTCCCGAATAATACTATATGGTTCCCACATAATGATGTGGTTCCGGCATAACTCTGTGTGGTTGCCACATTATTCTCTAAGGTTCCCACATAAATATGTAATTCCAATAAATTCTGTGTGGTCTCCACATCATCCTAAATGATAGTAGAGTATCCACAAGACACCACATGACTATGATCTCAACATGACTAGTATCAACATGATTATGTGGTCTTCAGATGACCCTTTGGTCCCCATATAGTTATGATCTCCACATGACTCCATATGGTCTTCAGGTGATGCTATATGGTCTCCACATGACTCAGTGGTCTTCACATGACGCTCAAGTCCACACGTAGTTATGGTCTCCACAGGTCTTCTGATGGCTTTATATGACCTCCACATGACTCCATAATGTTGTTGTAACCGCATGACTCAATATGGTCTTCACATGACTCTGTATGGTCTCCACATGACTCTATGGTCTCACTTTCCCGCCCCCAGACTTCTTGAGTTTCTCCATAACATGCAAAGTGAGAGGAGGCCATGTGACTGTCGGCGCCGTGCGGCGCACAGTGTCGACCGCAGCACCACTGTGGTGCTCAGAAGGAGCGTCCTATCACGGACGGGCAGGTAGGACTGGTGGCGCCATCTCGTCGCTCTCACGCGCAATAACGTATTTCGGGTCGGCATGGCATGGCATGGCATGGTGTAGTGCGGCATGACTGGCTTGGCATGAGAATCATGTGCACTGCACGTAACATGATTTTTGCCTCTGGCCCATGTATTGAAAATGAAACTGTGTCTGGAAAAGGACTGCCGTAATCTTTGTGTAGAATGTTCACTTTTCAGCAAAACATTTTAGACTCAACATAGATTTGTCATTTTGCCCGTAGCACCGTGTCCTATACAATGTCATGTAATGTTTATTTGATTTATGTTGATAAAACTGTTTATTTGTTATCAGGACTTCTCGTGTGTGTCGTTAAGAATGTCCACATAAAAAGAACAAGTTTATAATGCTCACTGCTTAGTCTGTGACCATGGACACAAGGAATATCTAACCTTAGAACAAAATGTTGGTTTCTGTTTTGCATAGCAATAGATGTATTCAGTGTTGTTGTTGATACAGTATTGCACGGAAAACAGACAACGTTGTGTAATGAGGAAACCACGTAAAACTAATTAGTGGAATTTACAACTTTGTTACTGCTACATTGAATTATTAGGACTTTTGTTATTTAATAGGTATGTAGACAGGAATAGTTATGTAGTGTCATACTCTGGGTGACCACGTCACATTGATGCAGGTTAAGATACAGTGACTGACATGAAATATAGAAATTACGGATGTTTCCTCAGGTTGAAACATACAGCTAGATGGTATTGAATATGTATTAACAAAACCCTCTGTGCTTTGGAGTATAATTCTAACCTTCACAGTTCACACTAACAGCTACTAATCCTTGAATATTAAATATTCCACCAGTTGCTATTTTTAGTAGTGTGTATTTTTAGCAGTCTCCAATGTAACTGGACTGGTCAAGCGTTAAAGTGTACACAACAGACATCGGCTACTTTCATTTCATTCCATTTTCAGAGACAGGCAGTTTCACTTTCACTCTGAGTATAGGTCAGCTTTGTACTGTAGCTTTTTATGTGCAAGATTCTGCCCTTTTCAACATTAAATGGAATATTCCACAGCTTCTTGGCTTGTCAACTAACATGTCTACTAATGAAAACAAGTCTTGTTAATTCAGCAAAGTTTTTATTGAAACAGTCTGTCTAATGGTATATGTTCTATTTTCCATCTATGGTGAACTGCAGTTTCCATTGACACTCATTATAGTATTCACTAGGGGTGAAATTGTATAGAAGTAAAGCTTTGTGTAGAGACCTGTCTACCTATCATTTTGACGGGTAAAATAATTATGTTTAGGACAGGTAGAAATGTCATATCGCTGGATGGTTTGCATAATGAAGGCGCGTATGTCTTCAAAAACCATAGTCATTGTCAGTTATGCCTTAAAAATGGGTGTCACATGTGTGTTAGTAGCTTATTCCACATCATAAAAGACATCTCAACAGGCTTATGATATATGAGTTCCAGCATATAGCCATGTCAATAACAGAAGTACGTAACAGGAATTGTCTGAAGACGGTATGACAAACAGAATGTCTTTAATCTACAACAATATACATTTGGAGTGTTACAGAAAGCAATATTGGCGGTGCCGTCATGCTGTGTTTGCTTATGAGTTTATGTAAAAATTACAATATGCTGGATTTGACTTGTGTTGTACGGCTTACAAATGTGATGTTTTGTGTGTGTGATTTAATGTTGCTTTCATTACAATAATTTCACGTAATCCACATAAACTACCGAGGTAAGCGTGATACACACACCATACATACAAACTAACTCAGGCACGCATGCACATACGTGTACACACGCTGGTATAAAGCCTATTCTAATTATGTAGTATATTTTGGTGTTTAATATATGGTCCAAGGCATTTTCTTTTGTCAAGCTGCTTCTCTCCATGTTCTTAAGTTCAACGAGGACATTAGTCAGTTATAAGATACCAGCTGAGTGACCAGTGACAGACCCACGCATGGGCAATATATAGCCTTATGTAATATTGAACTCTTCATGTTCTCGACCACCAGAATAATTTCGAAAAGTGAATCATTGAACCATCCCGATATAAGGCAAACGGATGAAGACGTAAGACAAACTGACAGACAGACAGACAGACATTTTGACAGACAGACAGACAGACAGACAGACAGACAGACAGACAGATAGACAGACAGAGACAGACGACAGACAATGACTATGACAGACACAGACAGACAGACAGACAGACAGACAGACAGACATATACATATGCACAGACACAGACACACACGCACGCACGCACGCACGCACGCACGCACGCACGCTCGCACACACAACAGGATACAAATACAGTACATGTGTGTACTGAGTCTACCTTGTAATAGATGATGTATACTAGTGTTTATTTATCTACTGTACATCTAATACACGACTGTGCTTGCAGCGACTCAAGTCTACACAAGCGCCACCTGGGTAGTGACGAGGAAGAACAACGTGATCGGAGGTCAGAGTTCGGTGTACGAACCCTGAATACAGTTACACTAGCGAAGAGGAAAGGGTAAGATTGGCTGAAGGGAACTCTTGACACAGCTTGTGGTTCTGATTCGTTGAAATGATCCTCAGAAATGATCCTCAGAAATGATCCTCAGAAATGATCCTCAGTAATGATCCTCAGTAATGATCCTGTTTAATGATCCTGTGTAATGATCCTCAGTAATGATCCTGTTTAATGATCACTGTGTAATGATCCTCAGTAATGATCCTCAGTAATGATCCTGTGTAATGATCCTCAGTAATGATCCTGTGTAATGATCCTCAGTAATGATCCTGTGTAATGATCCTCAGTAATGATCCTGTGTAATGATCCTCAGTAATGATCCTGTTTAATGATCCTGTTTAATGATCCTCAGTAATGATCCTCAGTAATGATCCTCGGTAATGATCCTCAGTAATGATCCTCAGTAATGATCCTCAGTAATGATTCTGTGTGATGATCCTCAGTAATGATCCTCTATGTTATGCCAAGATCATGTGGCATTACTCCAATTCCAGTTCCATATTAAAAAAAAAAAAAATTATATTCCATTGATAATTGTTACCACAGTTATTAGTTATTTGTTCTTGAAATCGTGTGCAGAAGTGTACTTAATCAAGTTGTATTTTAAATTAAGATTCTGTAATGTTCAGCATCACTTGAATAAGCAGAACTTTTTGTTGCAATTTTAAATATAAGTTTAAATTCCAAGTAATTTAAATATAAATTCCAGTTGTGACTGGGAGTTATTGCTATGCCTAAGCCACATCTACAATACTTATCAAAATGATAAGACATACATTAAACTGCACAATATGTTTGCAGAGTGAAGTTACGACGAATGCTAGGAAAGACGGTGAACAAGATCAAACATGTTGCTGATGAAGGTAACAGTTGTTGTCATAGTAACCAGTCAAATGAGTACCTGGTGGATGTTTGTGCACAAATAGCATTTGTGTAGTGTATACAGCATGGCTGAATTCTTCCCAGAAACGTTTGTATTTTGTTCGGATGAACAAGTCAGCCAGGAGGAAGTGCTGACTGGGAAACTTGGTCTGTTTATTAATTCAGTCATGTCCTTCCTCCAATCTGTGTGATTTGTATGTGGCACATTTAATGGCGATATTATCATTCACCATCACAAGGTCTTGTATCATCACGCACGCACGCACGCACGCACGCACGCACGTAATGGCTGTCCACAATTCTGTTTTATGGATATACCTACTACCAACAGCCACTGTCGATGTCTTGATTTCATCTGTTTTAGATATTATGTTTTTATGCATCCTCCTTTGTGTGTACTTTCTACGGGCGGACAATGAAGTTATTTTTATTATTTATTTATTTATTATTTTATTTAGTTATGATTAAGCATGTACACATGTACGGGAAACTATGTCTGTTTTAGTTTTTCACGGAGAAGACAATAGCGCCTCTGATGATGATGACCTCACAGACGGGAGGAGGATGATTAAGGTGAAGGGAAGGGAGGAGAGGGAAGGGAAGGGAGAAAGGGAAACTTTGAAGGAATCGGGGAAACCCAGAAGACTGCAACTCGAATAAGTGCAAATTATCAGATTCATTTTACAGAATTCGTGCATGAAATGTTTTGTGAGTCTTTCTAAACAGGTTATATAAGGTATTAAATAGTAATATAATTGAAAAATAAAATAAGCGTTGCCAGTTGATAGAAAAGACATTAATTATATACTTTGGTGACATAAAATTAAGGTAATCAAAAATCACAGTGCAGTGTTTTTACAGTGAGTGTTTTCTCAAAATCAAATTTGCTGACCTACAATTCATTTTGTTAACACATGACACATAATATAGAAAAAACTATTTTTTGTAAAAAAAAATTGCAGTAGCATTATGTTGTATAACAGAGTAAAAATTCAGCTTTCAGTCATAGACATTTTATGAATAGAAACATCAAAATGACTCGGCTGTGAGTTAACAGACAGTCTAGATGCCAGTTGGTGTTGTGTTTATTATTGATGTTGTTTGTGGTGACAGATAAAGGCTGCCAGTGTACATAAGGGGCCCTATGAATTTGACCTACTTGTGCCAGTGCAGGACCTCAGTGGAGAACACATGGTGAGTGAAACAGACACGGTGCCATTTTGTAAAAGATTACCATCTTATAAATTATTTAGTTAATCTCCAGCAGTTTTCTGATATCTGCAGGACCCGTGTATCATCCATTTCCCTAAAAATTTTCATTGTGAAATGTTCTCCTCTTGTCCCTGTCGTCAGAAGTGAGGTTGGCCATGGCTACTGTCATCCCTTCTTCATCTTTTCTTTCGTCTCCTCACTTTCGTCTCCTCACCGTCTTCTCTGTCAACCGTCTCCAACTCCCTTCATCTTTTGTTGTTCTCCATCCTCCTCCCACTCTTTTCAGATCTTTGTAAAACTGTGCTGAATACCTTTCTGCAGCTGCTCACACAATCTGCAGTCACTCCTTATCACTGTGAAATCATGTGAACCTATGGCCACATTAACAAAATACTCAAGTCATTTGTTTAAAATCGTATTTGTGTCAAATTTACTTTATGTTTAATTACCCGCACTCCAAGTGGGTAATTTAATTTAAAGAAGACTTCTGATGTATTAATATTATGTTTACTTCACTTGTGGTTTGTTTAAACGTTTTGTTCGTTCATGTGCTTGACTTCACTGTTAGGTTTATGTGGATGTGTTTCATAATGTGTTTGATGTCCTCTAGGGGGCAGTGTGGACGATGAAGTTTTCACCCTGTGGTCGACTGTTGGTGAGTCCTGAAGTCACGCGTTGGTCCCTGTTTGATTGTGTTTAACACTACATAATCCTCCCTCATAATAATAGTAATCGCTGTATTGTCCATATGTAGAATGGATTTGGACCATTGGACTTTGCACATAAAAACATAATATTTAAATCACATAGTAATGCATGTACCCAGTAAAATCAAGTACATAAACAGTGGCTGTTGGTAGTAGGTATATCGGTGAAATAGAATTATGGATGCTGTTCCAGCGGCAACAAAATGTATGATAAAATATACTACAGCAATATGACAGTATTATACGATAGATAAATAAATATGATAAAATAACTGGGCTGTGTTATATATACATAAAATATGTGGCAGTCGTAGGGACTGTGATAAGTTGGTCACTATATTGTCCTGATTGATTGAATAACAATACTTCCATGACTATTGTCTTGATTTATTGAATAACAATACACATGTGACTATATTGTCTTGATTTATTGAATAACAATATTTCCATGACTATTGTCTTGATTTATTGAATAACAATACATGTGTGACTGTATTGTCTTGATTTATTGAATAACAATACTTCCATGACTATTGTCTTGATTTATTGAATAATAATACACGTGTGACTATGTTGTCTTGATTTATTGAATAACAATACATGTGTGACTATATTGTCTTGATTTATTGAATAAGAATACACGTGTGACTATGTTGTTTTGATTGATTAAATAACAATACATGTGTGACTATATTGTCTTGATTTATTGAATAACAATACACGTGTGACTATGTTGTCTTGATTTATTGAATAACAATACACGTGTGACTATGTTGTCTTGATTGATTGAATAACAATACACGTGTGACTATGTTGTCTTGATTTATTGAATAGCAATACACGTATGACTATGTTGTCTTGATTTATTGAATAGCAATACACGTATGACTATGTTGTCTTGATTGATTGAATAACAATACATGTGTGACTATGTTGTCTTGATTTATTGAATAGCAATACACGTGTGACTATGTTGTCTTGATTTATTGAATAACAATACACGTGTGACTATGTTGTCTTGATTTATTGAATAACAATACACGTGTGACTATGTTGTCTTGATTTATTGAATAACAATACACGTGTGACTGTATTGTCTTGATTTATTGAATAACAATACACGTGTGACTATGTTGTCTTGATTTATTGAATAACAATACACGTATGACTATGTTGTCTTGATTTATTGAATAACAATACACGTGTGACTATGTTGTCTTGATTTATTGAATAACAATACACGTATGACTATGTTGTCTTGATTTATTGAATAACAATACATGTGTGACTATGTTGTCTTGATTTATTGAATAACAATACACGTGTGACTATGTTGTCTTGATTGATTGAATAACAATACACGTGTGACTGTATTGTGACTACCAGTGCTGTGCCTCTGTCATCTGTCATGAGTCCTGTGTCGTGTCTGTCAGGCTACTGGCGGTCAGGACAAGATGCTGCGTGTGTGGGTGCTGAAGGAGGCGTGTAGTTACTTCATTGACATGAGACACAAGTACATGTACACCCAAGGTACAGTTCACACAGCCGGTTCTCGGGAAACTCTACGGGACATTTATGCAAAATTAGCTGATTTTTTGCTGTTTGTGTTGCACCAAAAAATTACAGTTTATTTTTGTATCCATGTTGCCATGGTAACTAATCACGTGTGTCTGTATGTACGTATGTATGTATATTCACATATGACCCAATGGATCCTGTGATAGAGTGCATACTCACCATATACTTTGCCTGCTTGGAGTGTCTCACACGCCCCAAAACACTGGCCACTGAGAGCAATGTCCAGTTGATTAGAGAGTGACCACCATGCTGTGAGACCATTCAAAAGACTTTATTGTCCATTTAAAACATCACATTAAAAAACGGAAATTTTTCTTAAGTTATCCAGTAAAATGACAGTGATAAGATTGGTGAGCCATACTATGATGACAGTTTACACTGTTGTCTACTTAGGACTTGTACAATACCATGACAGTTTACCCCTGTGTGGGATCTTTTACTTCCCTGGCATAGACACCAGATAGAAGGGACCACCGGCTTTTAATGTCTCTCCTGAAAGACACAGGCAATGTGAGGTAAATGAAATTGCCTAAGTTTTGCAACAGCGGCAGACAGAATCAAACCACTGTCCCCCTCGATTGACAGTCCCACCAAACCCTGCTCCTCGTTTATGTAGTTAGTTAATGAGAAACTATAAATGTTATGCAAAATTAACTGATTTTAGATACATTTGCACACAGTTTCCACATTATTATTTTTCCACATTGCTATGGTAACTCATTTTATGTGGCTCTTCTTTGCGTTCACGTCACTTGCGTACATTCATGTCACCTGTGTCAATTTTGTGTCATTCCATGTAACTTGTGTTGTTTGCCAATTTTGTGTCTTTTTGTTGTGTCACTTAATGTGTCACCACAGGAGGTGTGAGTCGAGTGTCACCAGCACCGTCACAGGACAGTATCAACTCTCAGAGTGACGCGACCTCCGACACGTCAGCCACTGAGGTCAGTGTCATCATGTGTCATCTATGTCAAGTATCATTGCTTGTCACATGTTACATCTCTGTGTTACATCTCTGTCTTATACCATTGTGTGTCATATATCTGTCATGTCACATATCTGTCAAGTGTTGTCACATGTCACAAATCTGTCAAGTGTCATCACATGTCACACATCTGTCAAGTATCATCACATGTCATATTGTCATGTGTCGTCATATGTCATATCGCTGACAGGTGATATCACTTTGTCAGGTGTCATAACACAGGTATCATCACTGTCACATCGTTGTCATGTATCATTGATCCTGGTGTTTGTCATTCAGGTATTTCTGTGAATGGATATGACCCTTTAGGGAAATGAGGCCTGATGTTGTTTTCATTTATTTATAATAAAATAATTTTTTATGATAAATGTTTTTTTATAAATAATTTGTTCAACCAGTGTTTGTTAGAATAAAACATATGATATCTCACAAGACCAAGGGTAACAACATTTCCAAAATAATCATATCACCATGGTTATAGATGCGTAAATAGGTTATTACACCATAACCGACTCCCTTTTCACATGGTATAACTTCTTTTAAATATGTGCATTTTTTTGGTTTTACCTAAGGTTTATGTAACCTATTTGTATTTGTCTCTTGTCTTTGTAAGTAAACAGCATAAATTGGAATCACAGGTTAAAACACAAAACATATAAATTATAATAATAAAACGTTAGTTACAGTAAATTATTATAATAAAACTAGTAATTTGGTTGTTAGGCAGAAACTATGATGAAACATTTGAATTTACCATGATGAAACATTTGAATTCACAAGTCATAACCATGTTGAATGACAGTCATATGACCATTCCTATGACAGTCATAATCATCCGTGTGACAGTCATAACCATTCAAATGACCATTCTCTACTTAGGACTTGTGCAGTGGCAAGGTAAGTGGTGGTGAACTTTGAACTCCTGGTGACCCCTGGTATGACCTCGCCATGACCCCAACCCTGCATTCGAAGACCCAGCTTTATTGTGCCTGCTGCCATCTAGTGGCAAGAATCAGAGACAGGGAAAAAGGCTGTACATACTACATAGATAGGCTCGTCTCCCAATTCCCTAATTAAGGCCAGTGAAATGTTGTTAATCCCCACCTCCTGCCATAGTAGTGACCTTGAAAATGACCTTGGGCTCCGTAGCTACAGCGACTGGGTGCTGCTTATGGTTTAGAAGTAGTCGGCTGGTTTTGAGGAATCAGAGATCTTTGCCAGCGAGTTGCGACATTTTTGTGCCTCCAAAATATTGACCCACTGAAACAAATTTTGGCTATTTTCCCTTGTAGGTGAAAACTGTTGTTGTCCAAACTCATTGGCTTCTGACTTTACCCCGCAGTGGGAGGCAATCTTTTGCCCCATATCTTTTGCCAATTACCAGGCTTGAATCACTGAATTTAGAAGAAAACATTTATTGAAAAAAATGCATAATTAATTCGTAATTTTGATGTTTTTGTTATCATGACTACCAAAATCATGCCACTGGACAGGTTATGGCTCAAATAACCAGCTACATTGCTTGATTAACTGCTGTGGTTGACGTTAATTAGTTAATTGTGATAATTATGTATTGTGGGTATTGTAATTACTTACAATGATTACGTTATGATACAATGAAGACTGTAAAAATAGAAGATTTAAATATGAATAACATTCAGTTGATCCTAACCCATGAGTGGACTGACCGGATTCTGAAGAAATTGGACATAATCGTTACTAAAATTGATTATGTGTTTGTCTCATTTCAATATTTTACAAAAAGCAACATACAGGCTCCATGACAACATACAGTCTCCATGACAACATACAGACTCCATGACAACATACAGTCTCCATGACAACATACAGACTCCATGACAACATACAGACTCCATGACAACATACAGACTCCGTGACAACATACAGTCTCCATGACAACATACAGACTCCATGACAACATACAGACTCCATGACAACATACAGTCTCCATGACAACATACAGTCTCCGTGACAACATACAGACTCCATGACAACATACAGTCTCCATGACAACATACAGACTCCATGACAACATACAGTCTCCATGACAACATACAGGCTCCATGACAACATACAGTCTCCGTGACAACATACAGACTCCATGACAACATACAGACTCCATGACAACATACAGACTCCATGACAACATACAGACTTCATGACAACATACAGACTCCATAACAACAAACACCCACTTGTCTGTGCAGCCACAGTTATGAGACAAACTACTGTTACTTTGCAACAAAACCTGATACATTTACATCTGTACATCCACGTTTTGTGCAGCAACATCTGCAGATGAACAAAGACTATGCTACGGTGTTCAGATTGTGGAGGTCCAGAAAGTCATCTCGTACAAGCCTTGCCCAGTCTCCATCTTATCCTGCGTTCAGAACTCCTTGTATTTACTGTGAATACGAGTTCGTGACCCCTACTTGACCCTGTTGCATAAGTTCACCAGTCGTACATTGGAGGAGCACTTGACCTTTAAACTTCACCAACTGGTGTTTATCATCAGAATGAAAAATTCTGAATGGTTCATTATGCACTGCCTGCCCACAGATGACCACAAATGACAGACCAGATGTGTGTGTTTCTGATCCCTGGCATTGGTGTCACATCAGTTGGTGCAAATGAAGCTTGTTGGGTCCCTCCTCATAGATGCCCTCGAGAAAAACATGATCTGCCTGTGACAGTCCTTAATGTATATTTGATCAACGTATGCTGTCATTTGTAAATATCTGCAGGTTATACTACAAGTGATGTAGAAAGTATTTGATTATGGTGAAGATGCAGTAGTATCACATGATGAGAGTATTCACCCCTCTAGAGATGTGAACCACTTTTCTGTTCCTGTAGGCCCATAGGGAAGAGAGGGAGGAGGATGACGATGCCCATGCCCCCTTCATGAAGAAACCCTTCTGCATTTACAAAGGTCATACTGGTGACCTCCTGGACATATCCTGGTCAAAGGTCAGTGGTCACCCGTGGCTAGAGCTGGTAACTTGTTTTGTTTTCACATCATATATACATATATATACATATATATATATTTACTTACAATGATGGAGATATAACTGTCCAAAAATTTTAACATTCTAATTTCAGGGAACAGTAAAAATTCCAAACCTCTGAAATGTGTTTACGTTTTTTCTATGGGTAATTTTTGTGTAAAGTTTTAGGTTACGTCTTGTGAAGTTTATGTCACTTGCAAGTGGACGTGTCACTGAGGTTCTACTGTTTTGTTGTTGTCACATATCTTGGTGATACATGTTGTCGTAACAGAGAGGTTAACAGGACAAACATGAACATGGCTGTCATATCAAGGTTGTATCGTGGTCGTGATAATGAGGTTGTGTTATGGTTGCAACAGTAGGGTTGTTATAGATATGACATGGAGATTGTTGTCAAGAGATTGATGCTGTGGTCATGACTTCGAGGTGATGATCACAAAATCTATGTCATGGCTATGATATTGAGGATGTGGTTGTTATAACATTAAGATTGTGGTTGTGACATCAATGTTGTGGTCATGGCATTGAGTTTGTGGTCATAACATCCAGGTCTATGGTCATAACATCGATGTTGTTGTCAGGACATTGAGGTTGTAACACTGAGGTAGTGGTCGTGATGTTGAGATTGTGCTGTATAACTACTTTGTGCTGTCATTGAGGTCATAACATTGAGGTAGTGGTCGTGATGTTGAGGTTGTGCTGTAGAACTACTTTGTGCTGTCATTGAGGTCGTAACTTTGAAGTAGTGGTCGTGATGTTGGGGTTGTGCTGTAGAACTACTTTGTGCTGTCATTGAGGTCGTAACATTGAGGTAGTGGTCGTGATGTCGAGGTTGTGCTGTAGAACTACTTTGTGCTGTCATTGAGGTCGTAACTTTGAGGTAGTGGTCGTGATGTTGGGTTTGTGCTGTAGAACTACTTTGTGCTGTCATTGAGGTCGTAACTTTGAGGTAGTGGTCGTGATGTTGGGGTTGTGCTGTAGAACTACTTTGTGCTGTCATTGAGGTCGTAACATTGAGGTAGTGGTCGTGATGTTGAGGTTGTGCTGTAGAACTACTTTGTGCTGTCATTGAGGTCGTAACTTCGAGGTAGTGGTCGTGATGTTGGGGTTGTGCTGTAGAACTACTTTGTGCTGTCATTGAGGTCGTAACATTGAGGTAGTGGTCGTGATGTTGAGGTTGTGCTGTAGAACTACTTTGTGCTGTCATTGAGGTCGTAACTTTGAGGTAGTGGTCGTGATGTTGGGGTTGTGCTGTAGAACTACTTTGTGCTGTCATTGAGGTCGTAACATTGAGGTAGTGGTCGTGATGTTGAGGTTGTGCTGTAGAACTACTTTGTGCTGTCATTGAGGTCGTAACTTCGAGGTAGTGGTCGTGATGTTGGGGTTGTGCTGTAGAACTACTTTGTGCTGTCATTGAGGTCGTAACATTGAGGTAGTGGTCGTGATGTTGAGGTTGTGCTGTAGAACTACTTTGTGCTGTCATTGAGGTCGTAACTTCGAGGTAGTGGTCGTGATGTTGGGGTTGTGCTGTAGAACTACTTTGTGCTGTCGTCGTCCATGGACAAGACGGTGCGTCTGTGGCACGCGTCTCGTCGCGAGTGTCTCTGCTGCTTCCAACACATCGACTTTGTCACCGCCATCGCCTTCCACCCCAAGGTACGTGACCCTCCACCCCAAGGTACGTCACCCTCCACCCCAAGGTACGTCACTCTCCACCCTAAGGTACGTCACTCTCCACCACAATGTACGTCACCCTCCACCCCAAGGTACGTGACCCTCCACCCCAATGTACGTCACCCTCCACCCCAAGGTACGTCACCTGCGACCCCAAGGTACGCCCCCCTCCACGCCAACGTACGTCACCCTCCCTCCAAGGTACGTCACCCTCCACCCCAAGGTACGTCACCTGCGACCCCAAGGTACGCCCACCTCCACGCCAACGTACGTCACCCTCCCTCCAAGGTACGTCACCCTCCACCCCAAGGTACATCATTCTCCCTCCAAGGTACGTCACTCTCCCTCCAAGGTATGTTACTCTCCACCCCAAGGTATGCCACTCTCCACCCCAAGGTACATCACCCTCCCTCCAATGTACGTCACCCTCCCTCCAAGGTATGTCACTCTCCACCCCAAGGTACGTCACTCTCCCTCCAAGGTACATCACTCTCCACCCCAAGGTACGTCACCCTCCCTCCAATGTACGTCACCCTCCCTCCAAGGTATGTCACTCTCCACCCCAAGGTACGTCACTCTCCCTCCAAGGTACATCACTCTCCACCCCAAGGTACGTCACCCTCCCTCCAAGGTACGTCATCCTCCCTCCAAATGACATCACCCTCCCTCCAAAGTACATCACCCTCCACCTCGAGGTATGTCACCCTTACAGAAAAAGGCAAACCCTGTAGAAAATTTACAAAATATTGCACTGAATCTGTATAAGTAACGCAACGGGGCTAGAAAGACTGTAAGTACCAAGATGTAAGTTCACATCTTTACGGTCATTTCCACTTTGCATAATCTGACCAACCAAACACACTGGTTTGTCACCCTCTGACTTCTATCTGACCGTAGGATGACCGCTACTTTCTGAGCGGCTCCCTGGACGGCAAGCTGCGCCTGTGGAGTATCCCGGACAAGAAGGTGGCGCTGTGGAATGAGGTCGGAGGTCAGTCGAAGCTCATCACAGCTGTCAACTTTTGCATGAACGGCAAGTTCGCTGTCGTCGGCACGTACGACGGACTATGTGTCTTCTATAGCACAGAGGTGAGCCAGCCCACCCTCAAGTTTGTTGTAGTATAAAATATTAATTTTAAATGACATTTTAGACATATTATAATATCTATTTATTTATTAGCTTAACAGAAGTATTTTTAAATAGATAATCTATCATTTTAAAGGACATGTTAGAGATATTATTTATTTTTTAGACCTATTCATTTTTTTCATTTTAAAGATTATATATAATTATATATACCGGTATCTGTCATATTTCATTTTATTTTGTATAGGCACTATATGACAACGCCATAACACATTCCTATTTAACATGAAATGGTATGCATATTGAAAATAGCAAGTTGAAAATAGCTGTATTATTATATAAGTTCACAGAATTAAAATATGTGTAGTGTTTTACTTTTAGGTAATCTTCCAGTTAATTAGCCTAAATGTTTAAGGGCTTTTCAAAATGGTTTTTTGATGTGTATATGTTTGGAATGTCATTCTATATCACTTCTGGTACAAAGAAGGCAGATATATATTGTTTTAATTGTGTTTTACACCAATTTAATTCCATCAAGTTGATGTAAACAAGCCGATGTCACAGGCATCAGAACCACAAAGGCAATATCTTACGATTTTTTCGGATACCCTGAAACGTCAGGCAATATAATTTATTCTTGGCAGTGCGGATGTTTACTTTTGTAAATGTTTAAATTTACAAAATATTGCATTTTTTTTAAAGCAAGGCTTGTTTACGTCGACTCAAGATAATTAAATTGGTCTAAAACACAATTTAAAGAATAATATCTGCCTTCTTTGTACCGAAAGTGTAGTGTTGGGCGCATTGTCTGTGACACTTCAATTGTCGGGCGCATTGTCTGTGACACTTCAATTGTCGGGCCCATTGTCTGTGACACTTCAATTGTCGGGCGCATTGTCTGTGACACTTCAATTGTCGGGCGTATTGTCTGTGACACTTCAATTGTCGGGCGCATTGTCTGTGACACTTCAATTGTTTGATAGTTTTAGCAAATAATTGTTGTTGTATGTTGATGATCGAGTCAATAAGTGTCGGTGAACTCAGCAACAGTCAGAGTCGAAAGTATTACACACTGATCCATCTCTCTGTTTACAACAACTCAAGTATTACACACAGATCCATCTCTCTGTTTACAACAACTCAAGTATTACACACAGATCCATCTCTCTGTTTACAACAACTCAAGTATTACACACAGATCCATCTCTCTGTTTATAACAACTCAAGTATTACACACAGATCCATCTCTCTGTTTACAGCAACTCAAGTATTACACACAGACCCACCTCTCTGTTTACAGCAACTCAAGTATTACACACAGATCCATCTCTCTGTTTACAACAACTCAAGTATTACACACGGATCCATCTCTCTGTTTGCAACAACTCAAGTATTATACACAGATCCACCTCTCTGTTTACAACAACTCAAGTATTACACACAGATCCATCTCTCTGTTTACAACAACTCAAGTATTACACACAGATCCATCTCTCTGTTTACAGCAACTCAAGTATTACACACAGACCCACCTCTCTGTTTACAGCAACTCAAGTATTACACACAGATCCATCTCTCTGTTTACAACAACTCAAGTATTATACACAGATCTGCGTCTCTGTTTACAACAACTCAAGTATTACACACAGATCCATCTCTCTGTTTACAGCAACTCAAGTATTACACACAGATCCATCTCTCTGTTTACAACAACTCAAGTATTACTTACAGATCCACCTCTCTGTTTACAGCAACTCAAGTATTACACACAGATCCATGTACGATCCACTCGAGGCAAGAATGCTCGTGGTCGTAAGATCACTGGCCTTGAGCCCTACCCAGGAGAAGACAAAGTAGGTCAATTAAATGTGTTTGATTTGGTTGGTCAAAGTTGTCTTCACACAGCCAAGTACACTTATAAAACTTATAAACACATCTGGTCGAACCTTACTGTTGACGTCAGGCATGGGCTGGGCAAAACATACCTTATTAGCAGTGACTTTATCAAAGTGACTTTATTAACAAGGTGACTTTAATTGTAAGGTGATTACAAAGGTGAGGGTGAATGGGTTTGACTGCATTTTTATAGTCCTAGATAACATGAGATAAAAAACTTGTTATTTTTAAACAGCTTTTAGTAACTTCGAACGACTCGAGAGTGAGGATCTATGACCTGCGTGACCTGACCTTGACCTGTAAATACAAGGGCAGTGCAAACAACAGCAGCCAGATCAAGGCCAGTTTCAGGTGAGGAAGCGATGTAGCCTAGGTCATTGAATGCAGCCTTGGTTACTCAATGCTGTTGGTAGCAAATCTTTGCAGCTCATGTTGTTAAGTTAAAACCATTATAGCTGGAGTAAAAATACCCCTTTAATACAAATACCCGGGTCTGTGATCCAAGTGTTTGTAGATATTGGCTCATAACTCTTTTTCTGGTTTATCAAGTAGAAATGTAAGTTGTGTAATATTGTCAACAGTTCAGAAAACATGTTCCTTATATATATATATATATATATATATATATATATATATATATATATAGTATATTATATCACAGTAGACATACAGTAACTAATGAAGAACTGGTTTTAACATGGTGACTCCACATTCTGATATTTATGAAGAGGTTTAAGCAGTGCTTGTCAGTGAGTCATTTTTCTGAGATGATGGATCTCATAACAAAAATCCATAATTAAACAAACCGTTAATAAATCCATAATCAAACAAACCGTTATTAAGTTCTTATTAAGAAACTTTAAAAAAATTTAAAGTCATGTCCATCTCACTAGGGACATTATTTCCATGACACACCAGTGAAACTGATCCGGTGGCGGCCCAAAGGACCATTTCACTTACGGTGTCAAGAGCTCGTAAACCAAATTTTGCACTTTAAAATCAACCTTGATCCTTACAGTTTGTCTTGAATACTTGAAACTGTCAACACCCTGACACGCCAGTGGGACACTGTCCCAGGTGTGACATGGAAATATTCACTTAGCAATTAAGCAAAAAACTCATTTAATTAATTTAACAACGGATTTTGTTTAAGGATGCATTTTTCTTAAGAGCTGAGCTCTTTATTTTAGTGAAATGGTTCCCTGATGTTGAGAGTTTTTAACATACAAGGATCGTTGTTAAGGAGCAAATGTTTTTAAATATCAAAATTAATTGGGCTAATAATCTGAGAGACACGGCCCCCACATCTTTTATTTGAACTTTTTACTAAGTTTGCACAGAGATTGATCCATTGGCATTTCAGCCACGATGGCAAGTACATCATCTGTGGGTCAGAGGACCAAGCGGTCTACATCTGGCGCACACAACACGACGTGTCGGCTGGCCGCAGAGACCGCAACAGTTACTGGGAGAGCATCAAAGGTGCGTAACCATGGCAACAGTTACTGTTAGAGCATCAAAGGTGTGTAACCATGGCAACAGTTAGAGCATCAAAGGTGCGTAACCATGGCAACAGTTACTGGTAGAGCATCAAAGGTGCGTAACCATGGCAACCGTTACTGGTAGATCGTCAAAGGTGCTTAACCATGGCAACAGCTACTGGGAGAGCATCAAAGGTGTGTAACCATGGCAAACGTTATTGGGAGAGCATCAAATATGCGTAACCATGGCAACATGCCCGCTTACAGCAATGGTATCTGGCTACTGAGTGGTGGTAACCATTTTGATAGTGTCTTGATGCTGTTGCAAGAACTAGATAGGATAATAATTACATCTAAAAGTTTACACAAGTCAAGTTTTTTGACGAAGACTCCTCATCAAATGTTAGTTTGATTAATTGACATATGTTAAAAAACAACTTGTCTTTTTGGAAGAGCATAGTGGCTCAGGGGACTCAACTAACAGAACCCTGGGCACAGTGTGAAATCTTGGGCAAGTAGTTTCACTCTGCTTTGCTCCAGTTCACTGTACCTGGCTATATAAAAAGAGGTGGTTATCTACAATCCACCAAAGAAACAGCTTTACTGTTGAAATTCCCAGTTGGCTAAGCATTTTACAGATGATTTTAAGCTTACTAATATTTATAGTAAAAACGTCAACTTGTTTCTCTTGCAGCCCACTTGGCGGTCGTCACTGTGGCCATCTTTTCCCCCTCCCCCCATCTCATTATCCGACCACAGTTTGCAAGCGTCGAGTCAAACGCCACCGAAGAAAAGCCAGAGGCTAGTTCTCTAGATTCCCAGGGGGAGGCGCTAGTGTCAGCTGATTTCTCTGGTGCCATCAAAGTCTTCATCAACAAGTTCAAGCCAAGTGCTGATTGAATTGTACCCAACTAGCCACTGCTGTGGATATCAAAGTGTGTACCCAACTAGCCACTGCTGTGGATATCAAACTGTACCCAACTAGCCACTGCTGTGGATATCAAAGTGTGTACCCAACTAGCCACTGCTGTGGATATCAAACTGTACCCAACTAGCCACTGCTGTGGATATCAAAGTGTGTACCCAACTAGCCACTGCTGTGGATATGAAACTGTACCCAACTAGCCACTGCTGTGGATATCAAACTGTACCCAACTAGCCACTGCTGTGGATATCCAACTGTGTACCCAACTAGCCACTGCTGTGGATATCAAACTGTACCCAACTAGCCACTGCTGTGGATATCCAACTGTGTACCCAACTAGCCATTGCTGTGGATATCCAACTGTGTACCCAACTAGCCACTGCTGTTGATATCAAACTGTGTACCCAACTAGCCACTGCTGTTGATATCAAGCTGTGTACCCAACTAGCCACTGCTGTGGATATCAAACTGTGTACCCAACTAGCCATTGCTGTGGATATCCAACTGTGTACCCAACTAGCCACTGCTGTTGATATCAAACTGTGTACCCAACTAGCCACTGCTGTGGATATCAAACTGTGTACCCAACTAGCCACTGCTGTGGATATCCAATTGTGTACCCAACTAGCCACTGCTGTGGATATCCAACTGTGTACCCAACTAGCCACTGCTGTTGATATCAAACTGTGTACCCAACTAGCCATTGCTGTGGATATCCAATTGTGTACCCAACTAGCCACTGCTGTTGATATCAAACTGTGTACCCAACTAGCCACTGCTGTGGATATCAAACTGTGTACCCAACTAGCCACTGCTGTGGATATCCAATTGTGTACCCAACTAGCCACTGCTGTGGATATCCAACTGTGTACCCAACTAGCCACTGCTGTTGATATCAAACTGTGTACCCAACTAGCCACTGCTGTTGATATCAAACAGTGTACCCAACTAGCCACTGCTGTGGATATCCAACTGTGTACCCAACTAGCCACTGCTGTTGATATCAAACTGTGTACCTAACTAGCCACTGCTGTTGATATCAAACAGTGTACCCAACTAGACACTACTGTCGATATCAAACTACCCAACTAGCCACTGCTGTGGATATCAAGCTGTGTACCCAACTAGCCACTGCTGTGGATATCAAACTGTACCCAACTAGCCACTGCTGTGGATATCAAGCTGTGTACCCAACTAGCCATTGCTGTGGATATCAAGCTGTGTACCCAACTAGCCATTGCTGTGGATATCAAGCTGTGTACCCAACTAGCCACTGCTGTGGATATCAAGCTGTGTACCCAACTAGCCATTGCTGTGGATATCAAGCTGTGTACCCAACTAGCCATTGCTGTGGATATCAAGCTGTGTACCCAACTAGCCACTGCTGTGGATATCAAACTGTGTACCCAACTAGCCATTGCTGTGGATATCAAGCTAGGTACCCAACTAGCCGTAACTGTAAATAATCACTAAATATCATGCTAGTACCCAACTAGCCACTACAGTGTATATAAAGGTAGGTTTCCAACTAGCCTCTAGTGTGGACATCTCGCAATGGCTATGAAGCAGGGTACATTACTAGCCAATACCACTTTAGAAATTGCTCCCTGGGGCCGCGCTTAATTTAGAAATCTTTGTATGCAAATTAATTTGGAAACCCATCACTGTGCGTGAACATAGATCCATCTAGTGTGTAGTAGACTAGTGGAGACAGTTAGAGTCTAGTCAGAGTTCTCTTGCGTGAGGAACAAACAGTTTGGATGTGGAGAACTGGAATAAAGAAACAATGCAACTCTCATGGACTCCATTTTCACTTTGTAGAAACAACTATTTGATCTTGTGATTGTGACCTGTGTAATAAGGTCACCTTTGGGACTAGGTGACCTGACTATTGAGGTGATTGTTTTAGAGTTTCACGTATTGCTGTGGAAATATTCTGGGACAATCCCAGGGTGGCCTTAATTAAACCTGAGCAAGGTGTAAATTTACGTGTTCTAATATCACGAAAGATTAATCTGATTTAAGACATTCTTAATTAAAGATGTTAACAAATCTATTTTATTAGTCGAAAATTTAGGTTTGGGTTTATTGCACAATACCGAAGATTATCTGATAATTAGGTCATGACTGGGTCACACTATCTTCTAGATGATATTCTAGAATGATTTTTGCATTTATTAACTTACATTTTATAAAGTTTTAAAAATTATGTACATGAAATGGATATTTACTGGGAAGTCTGCCATAAAATTAGGAAAATGTATTGCTCTACTAGGTGCCGAGACAAAGCAAAAATTATACACCACCTGTTCTGAAAATTTAAGACGTACATTCTGCATTCAATCAGGAATCATGACTGTTACAAAATAATAGACAAACAGCATCCAGAAGTCATTTGTTAGTATGGTGATCAATCCACCTGTAATTTTACTAAAGAAGCAGGTGTAACGATAAACATCCTCTTCCACTCTTACACAATTATTTATAGCCTACAGATTTTGACTGCCATTAAACCATTGGAATAAAATTTATATTTCACTCCAATGGTTTAATGGTGTACAAATTTATATCTCCAACTATTACCAGTAAACACTATCCCTGTTTCAGTCAGGTGATTACCTTATAGTTCAGCATATGTAACCCCAAATCTGTCCAAATTGTCTGTATCCAGACTTCTATAATTTCTCATGGCTCACATCACATTCCAATATATTCAAACAAAACAAGAAAACAACATTTTACAGAATTTATTGTGATCAATCATTGTGTCCATACATACCTTGAACAATAGTAACATGTTAACACTGTGACAGACAGAATCAAACGAATCGGAATTAACAGCACTTCAGCATCGCTTAACCAGTTTACACGAGCAGTTGTTCAATTTGTGTTGGCCAACATAACGTGCAAGAACCATATCAAAAATACTGAATTTTTAAACAACTTTTCACTAATAATTTGCAATTGATTCCAATCCGACTGAACAGTTTACACCATTTTTAAAGCAGTCTCTAAAGAAATGACCACAGGCCCAGAAGCGCCCAAATCACACATGCCTTGAGTGAGTATATGGATCACAAAGTCTAAAGTTGTCAAATTGCACACCCAAGTTTGTTGTGTTAATATGAAAGGTGCCCGTGAAAACCAGCCTTTGCCAGGAGCACAGAGAGTCGTTGTTTGCGAAGTGGTGGACAGTTCCGAGTAACTTAAGCAAATATCGCAATAACTAAACCTACAGTGGTAGAATCACAGCAAACTGTGCAAGTTACAATGCCAGCTAACTTCAAATATAATATATATATATATATATGTAAACATAATTACACTTACATAACACACATGATTGAGACATTAGAATGTTATTGACATTAATACATTGGTCAGACTAACAGTAATTTTGACAAAACAGCACCAAGTCATTGAAAATTATTATCTAATTGGAACGGAATAAATTCAACACTTGTTAGCTTTAATTACTTTTTTGAAGAGTCGATTCTTTCTGTCAGGGTTTCAACGGATTTTGTTGGTATAACAGTGTATTTTGTACTTTTCATTCAAAAACCTGACTTATGACAGCCTGCCCACCAGACAGCCTGGAGATTAATCACAGCTACCAACTGCATTGTAGCAGCTATAAGCCATCACATTAGTCTACAAATTCATAAACGACTGGAATAATACTTTACAATCTACAAAAGCTAATGAATCATAGTTAGAAAGAACATGAAACAGTATACATAATGGTATGAGCCTCCATCAAACAGTTGCAGGTTGCTGTTATCTACAGCATTCCAGTGCGAGAATTTCCAAGGACTTTGCATTGATCTCCCATTCACACTGTGCACATCCGTCTTATATTCAAATATTCACATCCAAATCACACTCTCATCATATCATGTCACCAATTGTTAATACATTTTTTTTAACTAAGCCTGTATCAAGTAGAATCAATGACACCAGAAATTCCCATCGTCCGCTGTCCCAAAATTGTATGCTTTATCACATAACATACACTCCCGAGGAACCTTTGCATCAGATTAGCTTAACAGCACAAAATCATTACTGATCCATATCCCCTCCACACATTTTTCAGTCATCAGAACGAACAAATAAATACATACCGCTAATCTTTAAACTGTGAACAAGAACAAGCAAAAATTAAGAATAGAACATTTAGGTAGTTTATTTTCAAAGCGGAAATGCTTTTCAAGTTTAAACTGCAGAAAAGTACATTAATTTTTGTGTTTATCCGGAATCATGCCTGTGCTAAAACAAAACTATGGTAATTCAATTTTTTGCAAAACCCTGAAATAAGGGGCCAGTTGTTTTGCATTCTACTCTGATGGGAACTTTGTATACACTACAAAACACTAGTCCAAAACAATTCAATTTTAAATGTTCATTTGGGTCATTATATTTTTTAACAGTTGAAAACATGCAACCATCGTTATTTATCTTAACATACACTACAGTGTATCTCAACTGTAGGTTTTTGTGGTGGAATGGAGTGTGTCATTGCAATCATTGGGGTGTGTCCATGCAATCATTCAGGGGACACTGATTCAATGACAGCAGTATTAGTATACAAAGCCACGAGTAAGTAGCAAATCGATGTGCGCTTAAAACAGGAAAAACTATCATGTACCATCATTCAATACGTAATAATTCTAGTGTGCTCCAACAAAACATACATCTAAATACTCAGTGAAAGGCAACTGTTAATGTTAAATATTAAATCCAACCAAACCACCCAATACTGAATTCATGGAAAACGTAACAAAATTCTTCCGTATTATCAGAATTTTCAGAATTTGTTATGAATGCTTCATTGCTTTATGCATTATTTAAAATGTCACAACTTACCCCCCCTCCCATTCCCACTGACAGGGCCATAAGTGTAGATATAATAACTACTGAAATCATTGTCTTCTAATCTTCATTTTAAGTCTCCCTGCATATCACAAAAACCACTATAAACATGCGCCACCTGGTGGAGAAAAAAACAGGTTAGCTTGTAATCTGAAGAATTTACAAAAATTTACAAGACCTACTTGAGAAACAAGTAGGCACTGACTCATCACCCTCAGCGCAGCGACCTGTGTGATTCAACAGAACACCTGGGGATCATTTCACCAAGATAAAGAGCTCTTATGGAAAATTCATCCTAAAACAAAATCCACTGTTAATTTAAAGGGGTTTTGCAAAACGCAAATATCCAATGCCGTATTATCATGGATACTATGTCTATGACACACCAGTGACAATGTAGCGTTGGTGCGTCTTGGTGTAAACAGTTTTCTGTATTCAAGATTACTCTAAAGGTTCAAAATTTATTTTAGGGTGCAAAATTGGGTTAAGAGCTCTTAATAACGTTAGTGAAATGGTTGCCTGGTCACCCCCTGTCCCTTCCCCACCCCCTACCCCCCATGTAATTTCTATCGCCCCTCTCTTGATCCACTCTACACTGACTCGTATCCACGCTTGGTCCTGCGTCGACCAATCAGATAGGCAACGAGCACGATGACAACAAGTCCTGCCAGGGCGGCGCCAACAGCAATCGGCACGATATTGCTGATGCGAGAGTCCTCGGGACACGGGTTGGCTGAAAAACAGACACGGGGATGTGAACTTAAATCTGCATTAGCATTTAGCAATTTCACATGCATATAACAAATATGGATTGGGTAAAGTACTTGTGCTGAAGTACAGTTGCCTGTACTTTAAGTTCGGTTGTCTGTACTTGAACTTTTTTGAAATGACAAGTATTGTGTTACACTCAGTTAACTGCAGGCAAAACAATGTGTAGTTGGTATTTCTCCAGCATCCGTCCATACATACCCAAAGATAACTACCAAACTCAAGGCTAATTCAATAACTGAGAATGAGGAACATTGACTTTGACCTACCAGCCAACAGAACACAGGATGACATCAAAACACTAACAGGCCTTGGCAGAACATTGCTGTCTGATTATATAGATGCACAAGTAGCGAAATCTAAAGCCGTGTTCAATTCAGCTACTAGGGGGTATGTGTTCAGCTACCAGGGGGTATGTGTTCAGCTACCAGGGGTATGTGTTCAGCTACCAGGGGGTATGTGTTCAGCTACCAGGGGTATGTGTTCAGCTACCAGGGGTATGTGTTCAGCTACCAGGGGGTATGTGTTCAGCTACCAGGGGGTATGTGTTCAGCTACCAGGGGGTATGTGTTCAGCTACCAGGGGGTATGTTGTTCAGCTACCAGGGGTATGTGTTCAGCTACCAGGGGGTATGTTTTCAGCTACCAGGGGGTATGTGTGTAATGTGAGTACTAAATGTACAGCCAAGATCACTTGTTCACATGACTATTCTTGACCTAGATTAGCAAGGTGGACCTTCAAAGCAACTGGCTCCGAGGCAATTGGAAGCAGCATGGTGAGGATTCACTCAAGCAACAGCCGTCATTAGCACTGACCGCCAATAGAACCTAGGCCGCTACTGCTTAAGTTATGAATGAAACATTACATGATACAGTCACTTAAATATGCATGTTAAAGTCACCACAATCTATGTATTATGATTTATGATTAAGAAGATTATCAGACTTTACACACCGAACAATTTATTAGTTTAAGTTATTTACATAAGGGGTTTGTGGTTGTGATCGTCGCTGTTCAGTTGGTTTACTCTTGTTGCATTGCATGCAAAATTACCATAAAATGTAATTATCATAAACCAGACATTAAGTTGGGGGTATGCATGTAATCTGAGTACATGAATCAGAGTTGGCCAAAGTATGACACGGACAGTGACTGGTCAAGCAAGAATAAAGTGGACCCCATGCATTGATGCTTTAAAAACACTACACATACAACAAGGAGTGTGTTACAAGCTGACATGCAGCAGAAGTGCACCCCAGTCGGGGGGAGGGCATTGAAGAACAAAGGCTCCCAGTGTTAGTGGGAATTCTTAACTGTTGCTGACAGTAGCACCAGGAATTATACAAAACAGGCAAACCACCTGGGCCTGAGACTGAGACCAGAGATATTCTGTCTACCAGTTACCACAGGCCAGAGGCAGAGTCTAACCAAGGCTGCCAGCCAGTATTTAAGGATATCTAGGCCTGTTTAATAATAACCACCCTACTGTGTAGACAGTGGTATATCAATAAAATAGAAAGTGTGGACGGTCATTCGAGCAGAAAAATAAATACAATGATCAAATGCTGGAATAAATGTGCTAAAACAATACAATATTATAAGATAGATACATAAATATGATAAAATTACATGGCCATGTTACGAAAAATATATCTACATATAATTGTGTGGTGTGTGTGTGTGTGTGTGTGTGTGTGTGTGTGTGTGTGTGTGTGTGTGTGGGTGTGTGTGGTGGTGTGTGGTGTGTGTGTGTGTGTGGTGTGTGTGTGTGTGTTTGTTGTGTTTGTTTTTGTGTTTTTGTTGTTGTTTTTTTTTGTTGTTGTGTGTGTGTGTGTGTGTGTGTGTGTGTGTGTGTGTTGTGTGTGTGGTGTGTGTGGTGGGTGTGTGTGTGGTTGTGTGTGTGTGTGTGTGCATGCATGCGTGGCAGTGAAAATGGGTGTCACATGTGTGTATGCGCGAATTATTGTGCATTCCGGTTGAAGACATGTTGGACTAGTAGAGAACTAGAGAAGCACTGACCGGCAGAGAAGGTGGTGGTGTTGGTGGTCCGAAATGCTTCCAACTTCAGCTGGTCAGTCTCCAGACTCACCAGACCAAACCCTTCCCGTGAACTCTTGAAATCTGTCACATTCTTGTGTGAGTCGCACTGATACGATGTACCAACATCATTCTTGTACAGCGAATCACCGACCTTTGACAAGGTCACGAATTCTACCAATCAAAACACAGCACATTGTAAGCGGCAAATGCATAGGTTTTATGTAACTGATTGCAACCAATCATGTTTTTCTTACACTGGTTGATTTTTCTAATATCAGTGTTAACCAGTTTGATAGCATCATTATGATTACTATTATTTACATGTATAAATATATACTGATCAATTTATTTTAAAATTGCATTTCTTTTTTAAGGAAATATTTGTAGTGTTGTAGTGCACCTCTGAATGGTCTACAGGTGGATGTACACTATGGAACGTGGTTGCATGCAACGTGAGGCACTTTGCAGCCTAGTGAAACATAAAATCGCACACAGCAGCGTCTCATGAGATCACGTTTCATGTTGCATGCAACGTGTCTCTTGGATAGGGAAAGTTCTATTCCGTGCAACTGTGTCTCTTGGTTGCCTGTAATTTGTTCAATCACAGGCAGTGACTGTGAGTGACATGTTCCTTTGAACACATTGCAGCCAGTTGTTGTTCGGCAGATTACTAAATCTGTTGTTTTTATTATATGAACAATGCCATTTGTTGTTTTACACATACATGAAGAGTACTGTAATTACGGGTCATGTCAGCTCCATAAGTCCATCGCACTGAAGAACTGATACGTATTGGAAGGTAGGAATCGCTGACGATATCTGATGCGGAGCTTACTTGTTTTATTTATTTAAGGTTGTTGGCCCACAATAATCCCATAACATTGCCTCTACCACTAATGTATTCATAATCAATGAAATGTCAGATATAAAGTAAAAGTTCTAACTTTTTGAGATTTTTTTTAATCACCTGAAAAAAGTGATTTCTCCCCCCGATCTGACAAAAGGAATCTGCGTCTCGCATAAACTGGTTCCCAAATAGTTCCCCACTGGAGTTACGTTTCTGTTGTTATGTAAGAGTGGCGCCACACGGTGGGTTGGAGACCAGTTAACATCTCGTTGCAGCAACCGTGTTGCATGCAAGAAGTATTGCATACAACCACGTTCCAAGCAACATCGTTCGGCCTTGACCTTTCTCAATCGCCTCGTTGCTTGCAACTGTGTTGCATAGTGTAAACCCGCCTTAAGCAATGAAAAATACAGTATAAACTCGTACAGAATTAAACTACCCATCATACGACTAGTTGTAAAATCTTTGTCAAGCCATCCATGTCCATTTTTAAATGCAATGTTTAGGAACGCAGATCATATATTCAGTTTTTTTAATTAGCTTATTATTTCTTTATTAATGATGTTACTTTTATGAGCACTGCATTATTTTTTAACCGAGGTTGCAAAACACTGTTTTTTTAGTTTGAAATAAAATTTGTGTTGTTTTTATACTTGCAGGACTACCGGTTAGTAAACTTTTTGGTGGACTAGTAAACTTCTATCTTTACTAGTCCTGCTATCTATCAAAATAAATGCTGAAGTTCTACCCCCGTAAATGTCATCCACACAGACATGATTGTCACCAACACAGTTGGCAAAGCTTGATGGCGGTGACACCCGTCACTGTGATTATCATTATGACTTAGGTCAACCACAGCGTCCTGAACAAATTAATTAGAAGTTAACTGAAATTATTGCCCCTCCCTACAACCTACCTCCGATGAGACTGGTATTAATGCCCGGGAATAGGTGATTATCGATTAACACCCTCAGCTGGATGGAACTGACAAAGAACTCGGGAGACTTTGTCGCCGTCTGGTTGAACTCCAGCTGAAGCTGCCACGTTTTGTTGACAGTGCCGACGACAGGGGCGAAGTCAATGGCGAGAATTTCAGTCGATCTACAGGCACTAGCTGGCGCTGACTGGTTGGTTGCTGGTAGATCAATCGTTACCATCGACGTATCCTGCAAGAATGAGAATGAAGTCATACGTTTACGCAGAGATCTGTCCACCCGTCACTTGGATGGGTGAAAAGATAACAATAAATTAAGTCTTCCAAACCAAAACCATGTTGTCAGTTATGCCTTAAAAGGGAGTGTAAATGGTGTCACGTGTGTTTGTAGTCAATTTCAGGTCATTTAAAGTTTTGTAAACTGGCTTAACAGTTAACATCTGTGTCCACCAAAATGTGCGATTGGCAAAATTGTGGGTAGAGAGTTACAAGTGTCGTATGCAAATTGATTAGTAAAATTTTTTTTAGTACCCAGTAGAAACGTGATCACACCACCAGATATCTTGTTTTGTATTCATAGTGAACATATTTTATTTTATATCTTTATAGCGACTAACAGTTAAAAACACTGAGATATCAGATTTTTCCATCCTTATTGTTTAGGGTTGGGTGTGTCAGGAAATGGGAATCTTGAGTTGACTGAAGATCTGTATGACACCTGGCCTGTTATTTGTTGTCTGTGGGAATTCACTGCATGTCGGTTTTAACAACACCCATTTACTTCACCATTACAAAGAACACTATGTAAAGCAGTTATTTGACCATTATCACATGCAGATTTACCATCAGTGTTCAATTTACAAAAATACACCAAAGTAGATGGCCACACTTGTACCACTGATAAAACAAAAACCACTAAAAAATGTCGACAAATTATTTCTTGTTTTAACGCTCTTCCTTTCAAACTTTGCTTTATGAAATATATTAATAAGTTAAAATAATACATTTTATTTAATATAGTGCTAGATCCAATTATAAATTGTTTGTCATGCTTTACGGCATGTCAAACCTTACACGCATATATGGTAATCTAAAATGCATTAAAATGGATTAGAATAATCCTAAAATACAAATACATATCAGCAGAATACATATAAATAAGGTAATGATATATATTAAGATAATATTCTTAGATAAAATTAAAACCTTTCCATTCAACACGGTTGATGCCTGTAATAAACGGCATGAACATACCTTGCCTGATGAATGCGTATACAGGAATGTGAAGCGTATCCCAGTGTCTAGCAGGACACAGATGACACCGTCTTTCCCCGTTACATTCCAACTTCCCCTGGGTGGCTCAGTGCTGGGAGTGGGTGTGGGTCTTATGGTTGTCATCGGTCGTTTGGTTGTCGTTTTTACGGGGGTTGTTGTTGTCGTTTTTACGGGGGTTGTTGTTGTCGTTTTAACGGGGGTTGTTGTTGTCGTTTTAATGGCGGTTGTTGTTGTCATTTTTGTGGTTGTTGGTGTTGTTGCGGTTGTGGTTGTGGTACCTACACCTGCACCCACCAGTGCTGAAAATGGAACGTGAAACAAAAAGGATTAAAACAGGCCGGGGAAATGTTTTATAGAATAAAACACAATATTCATCATTACATGATTATTATTATTACTCGACAATCAGCATAATATACTACATTATTGTAGTTCTATAAAATAGCCACATACTCACTGATGATGTCACATGGTATATGGTAAAAACATTCATTGACTGATTGTGTTGGATGACCAGGGTTGGATCCAAATATGTATTTTTATATGTATTTGAATACAGAATTATTTTGTATTTGTATTTGATCACATAAGTGCATGTATTTATATCTAATATTTGGTCTGTATTTTCAAATACAACCAAAGATACACACATTTTGTTTATCAACAATTGTCTCATTGCCTTATTGCCTCACATAGTCTGACTCGGTCAAGAATCAAGACATCATGTTTTTCACACCCGTGGTAGGGTCAATAGCATAGCTTTATGTAGAGACCCGTCCACCCGTCATTTGGGCAGGTAAAATATGTTGTGGATGGGTGGTGTATGGTAAAAAAAAATTAAGGCATAAAAAGGTCTTCCAAAATCATATAATAATATTGTCGTTTAAGCCTTTAAAATGAGTGTAAATGGTGTTACATGTGTGTTTGTAGTTAATTCCAGGTCTTAAGCACATTTCAGGTTTCTCAACTGGCTTGTATGAGTGCGTCATGTGCCATGAGTCCACCAAAATTGGGTGACTGGCAACATGTTTATCCTGTAGTGTATATAGCCCTGGTGAATTGCGGGCAGGCAACACTGAGAAAATTGTCCTACAATGAAGCTGCTGGGCAATGAATGTGTGGGAAGCCACTCAAACCAGTCATCATCATTATCATTGTATAGCCATAGTGTCCCGTGGTTGGGTGAAAGCCTCACCATGCTGCTTCCAAATCTTATCATCATACATAGCCATAAAAAACAGGTTTTGACTAGGAATAAGCTTCAGCGAATCCTGCTGTCACTTGTGTAAACATCCTAGGCTAGCACAAAAGAAGTCAGATTTCATTTCATTTCAATAACTTTAGCCGTGTATGGGATAGGTCCATAATTTATACACTGTTGGAAAGCTTAATAAATTGTCTTTCCAATGACGTGACTAACTCCGTTTTTTACATACGACTCAACTAGTTAGAACACGTCATTTTTTAAATTATATTTGGTTGTATTTTGGAAATACAACCAAATATATAATGTGTACTGAATCACATTTGAATGAAAATTTTGCCTATGTTTGTATTGGAAAAAAATATTTGTATTGAAATCTGGTGGAAAAGTAACGTATTTGTATTAATTTGGCTGAAACTTGGAGCGGGTTGGATTCAACCCGCTCCAAGTTTTTAGTAGGAGTTTAGAGAATGAGAACCCAGCTCAATGAGTTCACAAGTTTTCCATTTCTTTTTCTAATTATGTTCCACTTGCACAGAAGCCAGATGGAAGGAAGAAACATATCAATGTCTCTTCTGAATGACGCAGGCAATGTAGGGCAACAAAAACTGTCCATGTTGGCGAATGTAGCAGCTTACGCCGATGTTGAAAAAATCTTCTAAATAAGTTTTCAACAGATTTGATTCGTTTTAATGTTATTTGGCAGCTAAAACGTATGGCTACATTTGTCTCATAGGAAGTAGAAAATGTGTCCGTTCAGTAATTATTTGGGAGCAGGATAGTGTTTTTTTCTCTCGTATTTTTGTAGATGACGTTCAGCTAATAATATCACAATGACTATCTGACATAATAGAGATAGTATAATTTTATTATAATAAAGAGTTCATTTGGCAGTAAAATGATGCATCATTCATATTTTTATGACAAGTATTGTAACAGTATGCAACATAGGATTTTTGCTGGCCAGTCGCAGGGTTAACAAAGGTACAACGAAATTTCTGATTTAATAAACAGCAGAAATGCTACAGTAAGCCTACTTACTAGCTGTGCCAGTTTATATTCTAGGGAACCTATCCACGAAACGCAAGGCCATTTATCCATTGTTTTGGCCACATGTACGTGATTGGTCCAATAGCACCCTAACTTGTGTTATACCATTACTTTAAGATAAATAAAGTAATGCGTCTCAAACACTCAATAACATGCGCACACACCCCCGTCGTATATAATAGCCACTATTGGCTTCTTTACGACGTATCCCATTCAGATTCAGAAATAAACTGCAATGACGTCATTTATTTCCTGTGATTACATAAACATTATTACATAAACATTATTACAAAGAACAATAATCGATTAAATCATGATTAATTAACGACGATGTACTCATATTTTGTTAAAAAAAGTTGCAAGGCAATCCAGGAAAACGTTTGAAAACTTCAATCGTTAGGCTGTCAAACTTAACAAAAGGACAGAACTGCCCAATTGAATTGGTGTGCTCAAGATCAAGACACCGGAAGGAAAGGGAAACTGGAAATGAGGAAACAAATTTAAAAGAAGAATGACGAAATTAACAATTACATCAATTATCTAACATGGTAATGGAGCACGCCATAAAAGTAATGACACTTGAAAAGAAACTCGGTGACAAATGACTTCGACGTCTTCGTAATACCAATTGTGTCAATCTCAGCAGTGCGTGATTGTGTGACTGTCAAGTCGTCACAACGATTACTTTACAAAAACGACGCACACAACTCATCTGGCTTACAGTGAGTTACAGACTGTGTAGACTTACCAATAAGCACAGACAATACTACAAGAATATGTAGCGTTTTAGACATGTTGTCATTCAATAGACGCACTACAAACAAATTTTGCCTCCCTTTCCGACAGTAAGGCAGCGGCGGAGTAATGGTCACGGGACTTCGCTCTTACAGTTGCAGACATTTGATCACCCTCCCACCTCTGAATAATATGCAGTTTTACTAGTTTACTCATTATCGTCAACTATATTTGTGCATTAATGAAAAAATTCAGTTATAGAAACCGAACAATTCTTCACATCGTCAGGGTCAATAATATAAGGCAAAAAAATGACAGGGTAACAAAAACATTGTTGAAACTGCTAGACATACACGGTGAATGGAATGGCAGGTGAGTTGCTTCACGTGACCAACGTATACCGCCCCCTAGCGAAAAGGCTAAAGGGCAATGCTTATCATTTTAGTAGGATTCGATAGGGGGCGCGGGAAATGCAATTTTTGGGTGAACGTTTTTGTAGATAAATATGGCCAGATATTTCGTCTTTTAAATATACAAGAATACTGGTAATTAAGTCTTAGGCTACTTTTGCCAGAGGTCCTATAATAGTTCACATGACCTTGACTGTTTTATAACAGAAGGAGCACAAACATGAATTCCAGTTTGTGTGAGCGATAATTGGTGACATCTGGGTATACCGACATCTGTTACCGTCCGACCCTCCGTGCAGCCGACATTTCACCATTGAGTTTGGATAATTACTCATCACATTCCTACAAATCCTGGATTTTTTTATAGCGACCTATTATAGGCAGTTAGCCAGTTAAGCATAAGATTACCGGTGGTTGTCGCACTGTTTTTATGTTGCGTTGACGTAACATGCAACCAAAGGCAAAAGGCCACAATAAGAAGCATGTTTATGATGTTAGTCAGTCATTACCCAGCGGAGTCTTGAATAGAAACAAACAGCGTTATACATGTTGTTTGAATTTCTGTGAGGACCTGAGCTGTGTTGAGTGAATGAAATGATGTATTTCTGCAGCGTGGTATCAGAGCTGTTAAATTATGAGAGATGTCAGTTAGTGCATTTATGTGTATTAATTATATAAGTGTCATTTTGCATGGTGATGCAATGCAGGCAAATCCATGTCTGATTCTATGATAAATTAAGGGGTGTCAGGTTAGAAATTGGATTGTGGGAAAATTAGGTATTATAATTTTTTTTATGTATACAGCAAACATGTGAATGAAGGATAATTTTTGTCTGAAAAATGTGAATGCCCTAGTAGAAAACACCTCCCTGGCAATGAACCAAAATGTGGTCTTAGGTCTGTAGTCCATAGATGAAGTTGATGATTATGTACAACATGGATGGGGTACTTGTTGTTCTGTCAGGGTGCTTGTTATCATGTAAGGGTACTTTCTGTCAGGGTACATGTTATCATATCAGGGTACCTGTTGTCCTGTCAGGGTACTTGTTGTCCTGTCAGGGTATGTGTTGTCCTGTCAGGGTACTTGTTGTCTTGTCAGGGTACTTGTTGTCCTGTCAGGGTACCTGTTGTCCTGTCAGGGTACTTGTTGTCCTGTCATGGTACCTGTTGTCCTGTCAGGGTACTTGATTTCTTGTCAGGTACTCGTTGTCCTGTCAGGGTACCTGTTGTCCTGTCATGGTACTTGTTGTCTTGTCCGGGTACCTGTTGTCCTGTCAGGGTACTTGTTGTCTTGTCCGGGTACCTGTTGTCCTGTCAGGGTACTTGATTTCTTGTCAGGGTACCTGTTGTCCAGTCAGGGTATTTGATTTCCTGTCAGGGTACTTGATTTCCTGTCAGGGTACCTGTTGTCCAGTCAGGGTACTTGATTTCCTGTCAGGGTACCTGTTGTCCCGTTAGGGTACTTGATTTCCTGTCAGGGTACTTGTTGTCCTGTCAGGGTACTTGATTTCCTGTCAGGGTACTTGTTGTCCTGTCAGGGTACCTTTTGTCCTGTCTGGGTACCTTTTGTCCTGTCTGGGTACCTGTTGTCCTGTCAGGGTACTCGTTGTCCTGTCCGGGTACCTGTTGTCCTGTCAGGGTACTCGTTGTCCTGTCAGGGTACCTGTTGTCCTGTCAGGGTACTCGTTGTCCTCAGTGGTTCTTTAATATGCCAATTTGAGACGGGACGTACATTAATGTGATCTCTGAGTCTGTGTTAGATTTTAAAAGACACAATTTGTGATGTACATGACTGATACAAAATCAGAATGTCTTATATGGATTTAACCTCAGTCATCTTGACCAATGGTCATCATGACACCCACACTGAATTCATCCTACCCTCAGTCACCATGCCCAACCCTGAATCAGACAATCATCAAGGCCCTAGCCATTAATTCCAGTGTTATTGAATATAACAGCCAAACATTATTTTGTATTGTATTTATTTTTCTAGGTACGTTGGCCATCTTGTATATCGCCGTGGCAACTCAAGATGACTCGCAAAGTGCACCTTGACCCAGATGTGAAGCCAGTGGCATGGGATTCCCATCTACCCGTGCCAAAGTTGTCTTTTGCAACAGCTGCTGCAGTTGTGTTTACTGCGGCAATTCTGTGTTTTGTGAACAGTTATGATGCGGATTTTGTGTTTGACGATTCGGAGGCAATTTTGAACAATAAAGACTTGAAACCGGAAACCCCCATTGGGACGGTGTTCACGCATGACTTCTGGGGTCAGAAGGTCACGGCTAACACAAGTCACAAGTCATACAGACCTCTGACCATATTGACGTTTAAGTGAGTAAAGTTGATATATATGGCATCTTATAATGTTTTTTTCTGGCCCTTGCAGTGTAAAAATAAGATTTTTTTAATTTGAAAATTAATACAAATTTAAAATAGCATTTTATGATAATCTTATTCTATTTTGTAGAAGAGACAAAACAATGCAATCTTCAACTTTAAAAATTTTACCTCGATTTTGAGGTTTTGTAGAAAAAACCAGAAAATTGTTAAAGATTATAAATTTAAAAAGATCAAAGTAACAGAAGATTAAGATGAAAATTTCTAGCGCCACATTTTTAATCACATGAATTACTGTAAACAAATAAATTCTTTTAATCCATTTAGACAAAATTATAGTTATAATAATAACATTTATTTGTGTTGCGCCCAAATCAATATCACTGCTCTCAGGCATTTGAGGTTGGATGATAAATTATTAAAATAAAAAGCGTTCTAAATATTGGCCTATATGACATGGTAAAATAAAATAAAGCATTCGTTGCATTACTTATTATTCCTCAATGTGCAAAAAAGTATAATGATAAATATATTTAAAAAACAGCTAAAATGTAATAAAATTATTATTTTAAAATGTTAATAATAATTGCATAATATATGGGTAAATGTATTTGATTAAAGTCCACATGATCACATCACAGAAACACTAATCTAAAAAGGTGGGTCTTTACAAGTGTTTTGAACTGTGGCTATATAAGAACCTGTTCATTTGACAGAATGCAGTGCCCCCTGGTGATTTGTTTTTCAGATTAAATGCCCTGGTGGCAGGGGGTTTGCACCCCCGAGGTTTTCACATTGCCAACATCTTTCTACACGGAGTCGTCTCCGTTGTGTTCCTGCGCGTCTTCTCGCTGCTGCTAGGTGGCGCTCAAAGCAGCCAGAGTGCAACTATGGGATTTCCAGCCCCGAGGGCGTCTTTCTTATCGGGGATTCTGTTCGCTGTCCACCCCATTCACACTGAAGCCGTGAGTCCATTTTCTGAAATTTCTTCATGGAAAGTCTCATTTTTATAAATAAAGTTAGGTTCCTACATAATCTTTATATGGAACAGGCTGCATGAATGAATGGAACATAAAACATTTACGTAATTTTATTCATTGTGAAGTAATTTTATTTTTCATTGTGGTTTGATTTAAGATGTTCACATGTGTTCACCAGTTGTGAACATTATTCACATAATTGCTACGATTATTCACAATAAATAAGTTGGGACAGCAATGTGAACAGACAAGTCAAATAATGTTAGATATTAATCTTTTGTGAGATTTGTGTTAAGTAGTACCTTCAATTGAAATTGTTTGAATTTACAACTAACCTTCACCTGAACTGTTGTAGGTCGCAGGGGTCGTAGGTCGTGCTGACCTCCTTTGTGCACTGTCATTCCTTCTCTCACTCCTTGCGTACATGAAATCAACAGAAGGTGTGTGCGATGCTGTTCAACCACAATTTCTCATAATTCTTAGAATTTCAAAAATGTTAGTTTTTCAGTTAATTTAACCAAAACGAAATATAAATATGTTTCTTATTTAGTATATAACATAAGGGAGTAACTATTTTTTTATATAAAATTTTGATTTTTTTTAGATATAATTTAACTTATTCAGGTTGTATATTAGTTTACATTTATATTTTTAATAATGCACTTTGCAAAATGTTTTATTTTTATCTGACTCTTTAATTAGTCATAATTGTATTTAATCAGATTATAGGCTAATTACAGTTTTAATATGTTACTTTTTTATAATGTTTTACAATTTCATATATAGTTATATGTAGTTATAATTTCATATCTACTTTTACTAATATACATTAATGAATTGTTTTATTAGTTGTGTTGTTCTTATTATACTTTTAATCCACTGTGGCTGTTAATAATAATAAACTTTATTATTATTATAAATTATTATTATAAGAACACAAACTGAGGGAGCTTTATCAACAGTTTTATTATGATCATAGAACTTTTATTGAACAGTTACGATTTGCTTATAAATTAATCAATGGTAGAATCAATGACTGTCCATCAGCCATTAAGAGAACTTTAAAACATTATATTTTAATTATACCTTTTTACTTTTTAGATTTGTGTCTTTTAGCCAACTATATTTGTATTTGTTTATTTATTAATTTTATGAATGTTTATATGACACATTGATAATGTTGAGACGATTTTAGTCATATGTTTAAGTAATTATTTTATTGTTATCTACATGTGTACATGTAACGCTTCTTGAACAGTTATAACTAGATTTGGCGTGAGATATATTGTTGTTTGGAGACTGAATGTGGCAGGGTTTATGGAAACAGGAAAGAAGAAAATGACATAAATAAATTAACTAAACAGAAGTGCGAATAAAATTAATCTTACTAAATTATAACATGAATGGTATTATGTAGTTTAGAAGTAAATTTGTTTCCTTGAAAAGTACCAGGTAGTTGCGTATATGACAGCCGACATGTTGTGTTATTTCAGGATGTCATTATTCTGCATCCCCTCTGTTGTTGCCACGACAACCGTTCTCATTACCATGGATACTCGTTAGCATGCTACTCTGTGCTGTTGCTGTGCTATGTAAAGAACAAGGCATCACCGTGTTGGTAAGGACTGGGTAACAAAGTTTATTGCGTATAGGTTACCATGGCGACCGCAACTGAAAACATGTTACATGTCGCAACTGGGATGTCGCATGATATTGAAACATAGTTGAGTATGTTTGATAAAGATGATAGCAAATTAGCAGCCCAGTTTCAAATTCTGTGTTCTATGAATGACCCTGGCTATAGACATAGGTGGATATTTGTGAATGAATAGTCTTTGCACATTCATTGCAGTGTAGCTGGTTGCTTCCCAGAGAAGTCGAGATGGTATTTGAACAGGTCTGCCAGGAAGTAAAGTGTAACATGCTTTGAGCAATCCTGAGGATTGGATACTGTGCAATATAAGAACTTGCCTTTAGTTTTTTCTTTTACCATTATTCATCATCATTGTAAAGGTTTATCATGGAATTTATTCATAAGGCTATAAACCACAACTCACAGATCAAAAGCTATGTTGCAAAATTACCTTTTGATAATCCTCTGTCAGATTCTAGTGTAAATTACAGTGTGTGTATCACTCTAATCATAAATGAATGTAATTAATTTCATGACATGTTGATGTATGTTATTGCCAGCAGGTCCAAAGAAATAGTTTCAAATGTGAATCTTTGTGTAATACAAAGCTAGACATTTACCTACAACCAAAATTAATCACTAACCAAGATTATGTACCAATATTGGTGCTAAACAATATATGTAACCGATAAAGAATATAACCTGGTCATATAACCGCGCAAAGTAAAATCAATCACAAACCAACTCGGTCAAGCATCAGATAAAATCAACTAACAGGCCTTTTCGCCTGTTTTATCAACAGACGACTTTATTAAAGTGTGTGTGTATTTTTAAACTAAGTGTACCGTGTATAAACAAAATAGTATTTATACATTCTAAGTCAACACATAGTCTGCTGATATCTCCCAAATACTGCATACTGTCAGTAAAATAAAATAACAAATACAAATCACGCAACCTGATCACGTAAGAAACGACCTACTAACAGGCCTTTTCGTCTGTTTTATTTTATCAACAAACGACTTTAAATTTTGTTTATTATAGTGTGCATATATCTTATTTTTAGTCTATTTACACGTAAGTGTGTGTGTATTTATTTATTTTTAAACTAAGTGTATGCATTTTATTTATTAGTAATTTTTATTAACTCTTAATCACTATCAATCACGCTGGTGTTATGGCTAGCTCCCATTCAAGATGTATTTTCAAATATTCACTGTTCATGTTTGTGTGTCTGCATATCATCTCTAGACTAAATCATGAAATGAAGAGCTTTCATAACAACACAACAGAAACAGTCTATGTGAACAATAAAGCCAGAAAAGACACAAATTCTATCACAACATATTACCTGTACAGCCCTATCTGGAAAACTATCGCACAACTCAAATGTCTCAAATCCAATAGTTCCACTGGTCTACTGATCACCCCACCACCATATAAACCCAAGTCAAACAAGACAGCAACAAAATTCACTGTTCTTTTATGCATAATACTCTCAGGAGACATCCAGCTAAACCCAGGCCCCTCTAAATGTAATTCATGTAAGAAATCACTAAAGTCCAATTCACTCACCCTAACTTGTAACGACTACAACAAAACAGTTCACATAAAATGCGCTGGAATATCCAGGCATGAATTTAATAGCACTTACCGAAACCTTGACACATGGCATTGTTCAGATTGCTCTGCACCCTGTGGCATTTGCCACAGGGACGTCCTTAATAACCACAAAGCAATCCAGTGTGACCACTGCCAAAAATGGATACACACACAATGCTGTGCCATAGATGACAATGCATACAAACAATTAATACACTCTTCATGTTCTTGGGCTTGCCCTGACTGCAATAACTTCAACTTCACAAATTCGTTCTTCGAAGATAGTGAAATCCAGACGGAAAACCCTTTTGACCCCCTGAATGGAAACAATCATAACTCAAACGAAACAACTACAAGTAGTAACAACACAACCAATAACAAGAAAACCTATAAACAAAAGAACAGACCAAACTTCCGGTGCATCCTCATAAACTGCCAAAGCATTAAGAATAAAGCAGCAGACATCGAAGTACTAAACAACCTACATAACCCAGACATAATCAGTGCAACAGAGTCATGGTTAGACCCCTCAGTTAAAAACGGAGAAATTTTCCCAGAACACTTTAATGTTTTTAGAAAAGACAGGGAAACAAGCACCACTGGAGGGGGGGTATTCCAAATATCCAAAGCTGATCTCATCACAACTCATCTAACAAACTTAAACACTAACAGTGAGAGCATTTGGACAGAAACTGAAATAAAAGGAATGAAACCCATAATCATATGCACCTTCTATCGTGCCCCACATGACTCTCAAGGAACTCAAATTGAAGAACTAGATCTATCTCTATCTAAATTAGGAAACAAAATAAACACACATAATGTCATAATTACCGGCGATTTCAATCTTCCTAACATAAACTGGGAAAATCACCATGTCACACCTAACAGTGGATATAGTACAGTTGCTGCCAACAAACTAATCTCCCTTGTAGAGGAACATGGACTAATCCAACATGTCAATGAACCCACACGTAAACAAGGAAATGCCAACAATATCCTAGATCTTGTCTTCACAAATAAACCTGGGTTAATAAAGAAACTAAATGTAGTAGACGGCATAGCAGACCACAACACAATTATCATTGATGTAAATATCTCACCCAAACGCAAACATCGCCCCAAACGAAAAAATTTCATCAGAAATAAAGCTGACCACCTTAACATCCAGAAATCTCTCGATGACTTCACACATGAATACTTCTCTTTAAACCAAAACATGACAGTCAATGACAAATGGAACCTTGTTTCAACAAAAATCATCAACATTATGAAACACTATGTACCAGTCCGTCTTACAACTTCCAGATACAACCTTCCCTGGTTCAATAAAGACTTGAAAAAAATGTGCAAAAGAAAGAAACGATTATATAAGAAAGCAAAAATATCTAGAAATCCAGAAGACTGGCAAGAGTTTTGTAACATCAGGAAAGACATGCACAAACACCTTCGTTCTGCTAGACTGTCCTATATAAATCAATTCCTAACAACTGCAATAACAGACAAACCGAAAGCATTCTGGAGTTTCATTTCCAAACTTAGACAAGATAACCAGGGTATTGGGGACCTCAACATTGCGGGAAACATAATTAGCGATGACAAGCAAAAAGCAGAAGCCTTAGGCAATCAGTTCAAAAGTGTCTTCACATATGAAGGAAATTCCAAGCTGCCAAATCTGAATGACAGCCCACATGGAAAAATACCCGAATTAACAATTTCACTTAAAGGAGTACATGACCAACTATCAAAAATTAACACCTCTAAATCGCAAGGACCAGATGGCATTCCACCATGGTTTCTAAACAGATATGCCTACCACCTAACACCAATAATACATGATATCTTCCAATCATCAGTTGACTCTGGTCAAGTCCCCAAAGCCTGGAACGAAGCAAACATAACAGCAATTTTCAAGAAAGGAAACAGGGCAGAAACTTCAAACTACAGACCAATATCCTTAACACCTGTGATTTCTAAACTTCTTGAACACATAATTCATAGCCACATCATGAAACACCTTGAACAACATCACATCCTAACTGACCACCAACATGGTTTTCGTGCAAAAAGATCAACAGAAACTCAATTAATTCAAACTGTCCATGACATAAGCAAATATCTAGATGAAAAGAAATCTGTAGACATGGCCATTCTAGACTTCACTAAAGCATTCGACAAAGTTCCACATAAAAGACTAATCCACAAACTAAAATACTATGGGATCACAGGCCCAATATCGTCATGGATAGAAAGCTTCCTTGCAGAAAGAACTCAACAGGTTGTAATAAATGGATCAGCATCCAAACCAATTAAAGTCACCTCAGGGGTACCACAGGGAACCGTACTGGGGCCCTTACTTTTCTTACTGTACATAAATGATCTACCCAACAATCTCACTTCAAACATTCGCCTTTTTGCAGATGACTGCCTACTATATCAACCAATTAAATCAGACAATGACATTTCTCTCCTCCAAAATGATCTAATCAAACTTGAGGAATGGCAAAACACCTGGCTTATGAAATTCAATCCCACCAAATGCTTCACAATGACATTAGCCTCAAGAAAACCGACACCAAATATTTACACCTTCTGTGGCCAACAACTTAAATCTGTTCAATCACATTGTTATCTTGGTGTACAAATATCAAATACATTAAATTGGACAGCACAATGCAACTCAGTCGCTAGGAAAGCACAACAGACTCTAGGAGTCATTAGGAGAAATCTAAATCAATGCCCAACCCACATTAAGTCAATAGCCTACACAACCCTTGTCCGACCAATACTTGAATATGCATCAGCATCATGGGATCCACACTGCCTAAAACATATTAAAACCTTAGAAAGAATCCAAAGACAAGCTGCCAGATTTTGTACACATAACTATTCTAGAGAACCAGGAACAGTAACCCAACTTTTTAAAGACCTCCAGTGGGACATCCTCCAAACAAGAAGAAAAATTAAAAGACTTAGCATAATATACAAAATGGAACATAACCTTATAGATATCCCGCTAGATCACTATATCCAACACAACACTAGAACCTCACGTAAACATGACAGTCAGTTCTTGCAAATTAGATACTCTGCAAACATATTTGGAAGCAGCTTCTTCCCAACAACAATTAAGGAATGGAATTCTCTCCCCTCAAACACTGTCTCAAGTAAATCACTAAAATCATTTCAGAATAGTTTAATCCAACATTTTAACAATTAAGTCAGATGACCCACCATGCGCACTGGCGTGATGTGTCCCTAGGACATTTTGCCAGTTAAGATACAGATACAGGTCAGAAATGTTTTGAAAGCATGTAATGTTTTAAACTACATTGTTTCTGTTTTGAAAACAGTAATGTTTTCAACTACATTAATGTCAACCAAATTATTCTGGACGTAACATTATGTTGAAAATTGTATAATTGCCATTTTGATGGGTGACATTTGTTATCGTTGCACCTGAGTGTACCAAACCACTTCTATACACAGAACTAAATGGAGAACAACTACATGTGTAAATAAAATACATTTGTATTCTATTCTATTCCTATTCTGTTCTATTCTATTCTATTGTTGACACTTTGTGTATCATTTCAGGGTGTGTGCAGTGCATATGACGTTCTTATTGTGTGTCGGCTCGACTTCCTACAAGTTCTAGGACTCAGGATAACCACTAAGGACAAGTCTAAGCCTGTCCTCAACGCCAGGTTCAAGTTGGCTGTGAGTCCTGCTTAAAGAATTTATTTAGTGATAACAACAACATAGCAGTGTGTATCATGCACAGAATAACCATCTAGAACAGCAAAGTTGTGTTTCATTGTATGTTATATGCCATGTCCCTGTGGCACAAACATTAACATAGAAATATCTGTACATAGTGTGTGTCCAAGGACTATCACAGGTATGTGGTATGATTTGTGTGTCCTATGTGTGACAATGGACCGGGTGACAATGGACTGTGTGACAATGGACTGTGTGACAATGGACCGGGTGACAATGGACTGGGTGACAATGGACTGTGTGACAATGGACTAGGTGACAATGGACTGTGTGCCAATGGACCGGGTGACAATGGACTGTGTGCCAATGGACTGGGTGACAATGAACCTGGTGACAATAGACTGTGTGCCAATGGACCGGGTGACAATGGACTGTGTGACAATGGACTGTGTGACAATGGACCGTGTGCCAATGGACTGGGTGACAATGGACTGTGTGACAATGGACTGGGTGACAATGAACCTGGTGACAATAGACTGGGTGACAATGGACCGGGTGACAATGGACTGTGTGACAATGGACTGTGTGACAATGGACCGTGTGCCAATGGACCGGGTGACAATGGACTGTGTGACAATGGACCGTGTGACAATGGACTGGGTGACAATGGACTGTGTGACAATGGACTGTGTGCCAATGGACTGGGTGACAATGGACCGGGTGTACGATGAAGAAAGATAAAAAATGATTGTAGAAAATTACAATTAGAAGACATTTAACCCTGGTGACAATGTACTGGGTCACAATGGACCGGGTGACAGTGGAATGGGTGACAATGGACTGGGTGACCACAGACTGGGTGACAATGGACCGGGTGTACGATGAAGAAAGATAACAAATGATTGTAGAAAAGTACAATTAGAAGACATTTAACCCTGGTACCTGGGTATAAGAAATTTGTGTGAATCCAAACATGGCTATGAAAAGGGAGCACATATTTAATTGCACTTGATGCATCTGGGATTTAGGCAATGGATATGGCTAAGAAATATTTAAACTTATTTCTGGATTTGATATTTTGCATCTTATCTTAAACTAAAACCATTACCGGGGGTGGGGGTGTAGCGTTATCGGGGGTGGGGGTGTAGCGGGAGTTTTTTATGAGTGCCCAAGTGTGTGGTCACTGTGGTGGTTGTTGGTGAATCTCAGAAGAGAGATTTTTCCAAATAATGGGACAGCAAAACACAACGGTCGGCTTAGTTATTTGTAAAACCACACACCTCTAAAACTTACCTGGGCTTCAGGTGTAGCATTCATTGTCTAATTCTTTTCTGATATATAAACCACGGGCCGGTTTACTGTAGCATACTTAAGACGTCCAAAGCCTATAACATCGTAAAGTTACACTAGTTTCATTTCACGAGTTTGCTCCGTAGACAGGCATAGTTGCACTTAAGCTGCCCCATGTATTTAGTAGGCATAAATGTAGGCTAGTTGAAATAATTACGGTGTGCTTCGATGCTTCCGACACACTCTCAACATAATTATTTATAACGTTTACAGTGAATATCCTTCACATTCATCATAGCTAAAAGGTGTCCAGAGACAGGACAAATAGAGGGATTCCCCACTGGGACCTAATTAGGTAAATTTTATGTCAAATTACTTATGCAAATGCTAAATTGGTCTCATTAACAGGCCGCAAACTGCATTGACTATTTGCTGTTAGTTGCATCCAGTAGACCACATAATTTGCACGTTGAAAAGGCTGTAAGTCAGAGGGGACTCTTGCGTCTGTTTTAGCAGCAACAGTGGCGCACCCTGATGGTGAGACACGTGATACTGGGCATGACGGGGGCGGCGATCTTAGCGGGTCGGTGGCGGGTCATGGGGTCATCTCCCCCTGTGTTCCAACCTATCGACAACCCCCACTCATTTGTCAATGGCACTGTGTTCAAGGTAAGTTTATACTTATGTCACTGGTTGTCACCAATAAAGGTAGGTATAATTCATTCAAGGTGGACTCCTCCCCCTTTTTCCTTCACTTCCCCCTCCTTCCCGGTCCACTCCCACTTCCTCATCATCCCCATTCTCCCTCCTCCTTCACTCCCCCCTCTTTCATTCCCCCTCCTCCATCACTCACCCTCCTCCACTCCACCCTCCTTCACTCGGGAATCACCCCCTCCTCCTTCACCCCCTCCGCCTTCACTCCCCTTCCTCCCCACCCCATTCTACCTCTTCTTTCACACCCCTTTCTCACACCTCCCCTCCTCCTCCCCACTCCCCCTTTCCCCATCTCCTCCCCATTCTCTTTTCCCCCTCCTCCCCACTCCACTCCCTCATCCTTCACTCACTTTTCATCCACCGCCCCTACTCCCCTCCCGACACCTTCCCCCTCTTCCTCATCCTCCCCACTCCACCTTTTCCTACGCACTCCCTTCTCCCCTTCCCCCATCCTCTCCTCCCCAAATCAAGATCAGTTGTGTTTTTGTTGTTGTGTCTTCCTCATGTTGTGTCATAACGAAACTAAACATTTATTTAATTTACATTTTTTGCTATTTTAATGTCATTTAATGTTTTTATTTTTATATAAGCTTTCATAGTCACAATTACATCACTAACTTTTATTTGTATATACATAATTTATATTGTTTTATTTATAATACAAAACTGTTTGTAAAGTACACAATTTTAATTGATATAACTATTTCATGTAGTGGCTTCATTTCATTAGAATTATGTTTTATTATTCACTCTATTCAAATTTATACTACATTTAAAAGTTTAACGTTCCCAAAGAATCTCACTTCAGTATAATTTGGGACATAAAAGAATCCCTTTCAGGGTTAAAAGCTTGAATTAGATATGTAAAGTTCCAGCTTTGTTTCAGTAACAATAAAGAGTTCCTTTAATTTGTGTTTATGTTTGCTTCAGAAGGTGCTTACTCAGAGAGTATTCAAAGATTTCTTTTACATTTAATTGCATTTTCTTTCAGATTCTCAACTACAACTATCTGTACGCACTCAATTCATTCATTCTTCTCTACCCCCACTGGCTGTGTTTTGATTGGTCAATGGGCTGCGTGCCCGTGATCACCACGGTAACAGACGCCCGTCTCCTGGGGGTAGCTGTCTTCTGGGCGATTTTGGGCACACTGCTTTACCACAGTCTGGTGGCGCCACCTAGCAGACGACAGCGGTAAGTGGTGTTCGTTACTCTGTGGCTTGTGTTGTTTTCAGATCCTGCGTTTCTTTACACGTGCACACTGGGTAATTATTTACGCATCGGTTGAAATATTTGAAATGTTGTTTTTGTTGTTAATAACGTAGCATGCATCGAAACAAACATGTGTATGAGGGTCATGACCTTAGTTACAGTGTGACCTCTTTGTTAAGTTTATTCTGGAATATTACATCCATGTTAAATAGAGACTGGACTTACGAATAATAACTGTAAACACGGCATTGTGTGGAGACCTGGCCACCAGTCAACTGGAAGGTCCAAACATATTTTGGACAGGTAGAAATATCACTGGACAGGTAGTGGACGGATACAAAAAATGGAGCAGAGGTCATCAAAATTTATAAATATATTATGAATTATGGCTTGAGTTATGGATTATGGGTGTGTTTATAGTTTATTTCAAGTCATAAAATGCATTGGGACTTGTGTTTATGTGAGACTAATGTCCTATACATTATTGCTATGGAAATAGTTTGGGACAATTCCAGGGAAGTTTAATTGCAGTGAGGGTGTATTGCCAGGGTGAATTTTAACAAATGTCTATTTGCCAGTTACATTGATTAACTGATTCAGAATATGTCGATGGTGCCAACCACAGAGCATTCTCTCATATTAAATATATTCCTCATGGCTCCAAGATTTGAATATTTTATAAGAAATGTTTGACCATGACTCTTAGCTGATGAGTCAAAACATATGTTTCATAAATTATGCTCCAAAATAACTGAATTTCTTACAACATAATCTGTCGTATTGTTTTCATGGAATTGACCTGTCAGCCTGCACATTCCCGTTGCCTAGGTTACTGGCGGTGTCCATGGCAATGTTGGTGGTTCCATTCCTCCCGGCAACCAATCTTCTGTTCCGTGTCGGGTTTGTCATTGCTGAGCGAGTTCTCTACCTCTCCAGTGCTGGAGGTGTGATGCTGGTAGTGCTTGGTGCCAGTGCTCTGAGTGCCAGATACAGAACGGTAAGGTGGAGGAAGAAATATCTCAAAACTTGTATTTTAGGGTCAATTGCCAATATATATTTAGGGTCAGTTGCCAATATTTGTTGGTGTAAAAGAAATGGTTTTCAGATGGCAATTTTTTTGATGAAGCTGGCACTGTGTTATTTTAGGATAACACTGATGTTGTATTAATATGTGTGACACTAATTGTGTTAATTTATTTTGTCACTTTTTTGTGTTAATTTAGTGTGTCACCAAGTTGTTAAATTATTGTGTCACTACATTGATGTTAATTAATGTGTCACCAATTTGGTGTTCATTTATCGTGTCACCACATTGGTGTTAAATTATGATGTCACTGCATTGGTGTTACAATATTGTTTGGTATTTATATAATGTGACATTGTGGTGTACACTAATTGTGACTCTGTGTTGGTGTTCATATTTTTAACTCTTATGTCCATTTCTTGCGACTGTCATGGTGTTCATTTTTGGTGAAATTAACCATACCCAGGTTGTCTCTTGTTACATGTCTGACTCGGTGGTGAGTTCTCAGTTTCCTGTTGTGTGGCTGTGCCACTGTTTTTTGTTTCAGTTGACACAGGTTTGTCTGGTTATACTCATTGCAGCTTTCACAGCCAGATCTACACAGGTGAGTTAAACTAAACGTACAGTCTGACAACTTTTATCATATCCTCACAACATTCAAACTCAGTGGCACAGCTAACCTGTAGGATTAAACGTTCGCTTAGTAATGTTTGAAGCAAAGATTGTGAACAGATAAGTGGACTTGTGGAGGATAGGAATATATTGTGTATTATAAGGTAATAGGAATATATTGTGTATTATAAGGTAATATTATAAAGAAGTAGACCTGGACACAGGAAGACGAGTGAGACAATGGAGAGACACCATCTGGCTGAGGATAGCACTAGCACAAGACAGTCACATCTGGAAACAATATGCTGAGGCCTTCGCCTACCCACGGGACACTGTGACTACACAATGATGATAATTAAAAAGATAGGTTTTTGAATGATGACAAATTTAAGTTATATTATTATAAATTATAAACTCTCACTGGGAGTGAATTGGTACAGCAACTGACAAGGTTTGAGTTTCAGCATTCATCTTAAGGCAGGATACGGCAGCTCAAATGACGTTTTTCGAAAAAAAATTAAAAAATGTGTTTTTGCGGTTTTCTAATACTTTTGTATGTCTTCTATCAATAAGGTTCACTTTTATAACAATTACATACCTCTAAATGACCTTTTTGCGATAATAAAATGATTCCCTATGAATTATTAAATCTGTTTTATTTTTGAAGACGCAGGATGTGTTGGAAAATACGCGATGTTTTGGCCTTAGTAACGCCACCGTACATTCACCGTTCGCCATGTTGTTTGGTACGAATAGAACCGCCAATATGTCCTCTAACTGCTTGCGTAGACGGCATCCCCGCCCTTTGACCTGTATTTACGGGAAATCCTAATAAACGCAAGCTCAATTCGACCGACTATCTCCTTATTTGGCGTTCGCCGTTATGACACATCAGCATCGGCGAGTTCCGCTATGTGCGTGACCTGCGGTGACCTGGATAATTCCATATAAGGCGTGGCGCGTATCCCACAATTCACCATGTTGCCATTTCCGAATATAAACAAGATGGCGTCTAACTAGAGTTTCGACGACATTTGTGTGGATCCTGTCGCTGCCAAACGTTATAAATTTGCCGCAAGGCGTGAATTTAGTCAGAGAAAGAAATGGAAAGCCGCACAAGTGCGGGACCCACGTGCGAAACGGGACTTTTCGGCGGCGAAACGGCATGTTTCGATGGAAATGCAGCCGTACGTAATCACCGTAGACGACAGCTTGGCGTCGACGGCCACGATGCCGACGGCGGCTGCGGTGCCCGAGGGCGGCGGGGAAGACGGATATCGAACGGTGTTAGAGATTATTGCCCGTAGCACGCAGCCGTGCATAGGAATATACGTTGCAGGCGACAGCTTAGCGCCGACGGCCGGGGGTCGTTGGTGGCGTTTGCAGCATGGCCAAACTCTCTGACAACTTGGGTGTTGTGTTTACTTATTGGAATGGATCAGAGTATTTGCAGAATTGTTAGTTGCAGTTGTTGATAAATTTGGCTGGTGTGTTATCAGTCAGTATCTTTGGGTTTTATCTTTTGGAGTAAACAAGTTAGAAAATTCGGGTACATGGCTATGGTTTATGTGAGTTATTACTTAGCTGTTAGACTTCAGCCTCACAGTTATGGTCTATGAATTTTTCAATATAATTAAGTTAGTAATAAATACAATTATTTATTACTAAATGGTACCTCATAATCATATGCTAATTATATTGTTTACAATGTGTGTGTGGTTTTTTTTACATACACACACATACAAACACATGCATGCATAGTACATTTACATTCCATTAGACAAATTCATTTTATTGATACATATTTCACTTCGGCTTCATCTCCTCCGTGGTGCTTGATCCTTCTTCAGACGGTGGATTGTCCCCTTTGCCAAAGTGCTGCATTTGAGTTCTTGTAGGGATGATTGCAGAGGTTTTGCTTTGTTACTACAGTTCATGTCCTAAAATGATTATGCAGAAATTGGTGACACAAACTCATCACCAACACTTGAAACTGCCATGACTTCTCGCAATCAAGGACACGCTACAGCTGTTCTTCAGTCGAAACTTGCTCCTGTCAGCTCAGTGTCTGGTCCTAACATCCATGTCATTGCCCTCATCATGCAGTTGTTAATGCTATCGACTGTGTTCCTGTTTGGTAATGTTTTAACTATTCCTGAGACTATAACAAACATAGTTAATACATTTTTAGGTCTTGGTGAACAAAGTCAGAGTTGCTGAAATACCATACATAATACGACGTGACTAGGCACAAACTGCATATGACTTGAGAGCAAGTGAATAATTTTGAAACAACTTTCTACTTGCTCTATCCATCCTCAGTGAAGATACCAGATGTATAACAGAATATTTTAAACTTTGCAATATTAATAGTAACAACATATTTTCTTAAAAACATTGCCAAATTGTTATTCAAGCTTTGACGGCCATTTGCAGAAAATGCATTTTTCTGAACTTAGACTCCATGCATCTCTGGAAGTATACTAGCTATGCTAATGATGTTTATATTATTGCATTCTGTATTACTTTCTTCATGCAACTACAACAAGATATTTGTAAAAAATATTCTTAAGTATTTTGCAAAATGTATACTTATATAAAAAAAATATAAAATTATGTAATATTCCAAATATCTCGTTGTAGTTGTGTAGTACAAAGTAGTCTAAATAGGACAGTGAAAGAATTATCATGGTATGTTCTGCAGTAATGACTGGGTACGGTGCACACAATTTGCAATATTTAACCATTATGGTGGCCATTTTGTTTGGTTACCATGGCAACGGTGGGTCCGAGTGAAAAAAGTTCCACACATTTATTATTCCCAATGACATACCCGTTCTTACTGGATAGATAAGTTTGCCCAAATTATTAAGTTAAAAAAATACCCTATTTAGCTGCCTCACCTTGCCTTTTGGCGTTTGCAGTAATAATTCAAATTACCATTACATTTCTAAAATTCTAAATTTTGTAAATTGTGTGGGAGTAATTCATTTCTAATATTGCTTGTTATGCATGCATAAGTGTTGGATGATAAACAAACACTTTTATATATTGTTTTGCATGTTTACAATCATTATTATTCACATTATTATAGTGTAAACTTTGACGGCCGTTTACAGAAAATCATATTTTTGTCCACATAAATCGACAACACTCTGGAAGTAAACAAGATACACTAACCCAGTTTGGATTGTTGTGTTCTCCTTTATATTCTCTACAATTTGTGTTTTATCTTTTTAGCAATCAATAAAAAAGTATTGAAAAATGTCGCATTTTGAAAGGGAAAAAAATAAAATTCAAATTAAAATATAAATATTAAAAAAAGTTGAAATGTTTTTTATACAGATTGTAGAGTATATCAAGAAGAACACAGCAATCCAAACCACATGGCCATGTCAGCTTTACTTCCAAAGTGTTGTTCTTTTCTAGATACGCTATAAATTCTATCATTTGGCGGCCATTTCCTTTATTGCCATGGAAACGGGGGGTCTGGCAGAAAAAATCCCCATACATTTTCTATTAAGAAAAAGCTTCCTTACAACCTGGAGAGAAAAAAATATATGAATTATGCATTTCAAAAAAATATCCTATCTAGCTCCCATATCTCGCCTTAACTCTGAGAAACTAAACCAGCCAACAGGTGGATTGTGAACTGTTAAAGAAGTAACCCAGAATTATTCCTTTGTGTTTCAGCGCAGTCGAATCTGGAGAACAGAGAAAACACTGTTTGACAGTGGCGCCACAGTGTGTCCACTTAATGCAAAGGTGAGTCAGTTAAGAAAGTAATTATCACACAAATAAACACCCTGTTTAATGTAGCTGTAATGCAGTGTGAACAATAAACTTGCTATCTTGTAAACAAAACCAATGGTGTACAGGAGGATATTTAATAATCGTAAAACTAAGTTTTCATGTGTTTGAAATTAATAATGTATAATTATATAATTAATAATAATTAATAATGTAGAACATGTAATATTCAGCTGTATAATTTAAAGGATTTTTTTACCTTTTTATTCTTAGTTATGCGCATGTTAGACTAAACTTCTCATTTTGACGTGGTGCATACAATGCATATGATAGGAAAATATTAACAGAATTTGCTTGTTTATAGCAAATTCTGTTTTTAAATATTCTGTCATCCTTCTTTCTACCTTTTGTAGTGTTCTTAGCATTGCATGATTGAACATAATACATGAGGTGATTATCACAATTTAACAACTAAACTGTATCCAATACTGGTTCTTGTGAATTTAGGTTCACTACAACATTGCTAAGGTCTACGGCGACACTGGACACATCAAATTTGCAATGAACAAATACCGTACAGCAATCAGGTAGGATTGCATATCTGAACACAAGTACATTTTTAGACTACACAGTATTTTGTTTAATACAAGTTTAAAGTACAGTGTAATTGAAACTTGAAAGTAGCATTTTCAGTCAGACTGCTGTTTTAACTGTTTTGAAGAAAGTGGACAATATTGACTCATTTGATCATATTTCCCGTGACACTTCAGTATTTGATGTGTTAATTTGATCAATTACACTTAAGAAAAATTTCTGGTTGCTAAGTCTGGCCAATGGAATACTAGACATGTTATGGGCAGATGTAATAAAGTATTGGAACACTTGAGTTTTTGTAAGTGGCACAGACCACCCTCAAATTCTTGGTTTTCAGAAATGAAGTGCAAGACACCAAACCAGTTTAACACATTACACAATTTATTAGGTAATTAATTGTTTGCAGTGTGTACAGGTTATCATGAATAAATAATGTTTATTATTGTTATGATTAAAATTATGGTTTTGTGTAATCGACATAGATGTCATGTTTATGTAATGGTGTCATACACAGGGAGATGTCATGTTTATGTAATGGTGTCATACACAGGGAGATGTCATGTTTATGTAACGGTGTCATACACAGGGAGATGTCATGTTTATGTAATGGTGTCATACACAGGGAGATGTCATGTTTATGTAATGGTGTCATACACAGGGAGATGTCATGTTTATGTAATGGTGTCATACACAGGGAGATGTCATGTTTATGTAACGGTGTCATACACAGGGAGATGTCATGTTTATGTAATGGTGTCATGTCATGTTTACGTAACGGTGCCATACACAGGGAGATGTCATGGTCATGTTTATGTAATGGTGTCATACACAGGGAGATGTCATGTTTATGTAATGATGTCATACACGGGGAGATGTCATGTTTATGTAATGGTGTCATACACAGGGAGATGTCATGTTTATGTAACGGTATCATACACAGGGAGATGTCATGTTTATGTAACGGTGTCATACACAGGGAGATGTCATGTTTATGTAATGGTGTCATACACGTGGAGATGTCATGTTTATGTAACGGTGTCATTCACAGGGAGATGTCATGTTTATGTAATGGTGTCATACACAGGGAGATGTCATGTTTATGTAATGGTGTCATACACAGGGAGGTGTCATACACAGGGAGATGTCATGTTTATGTAATGGTGCCATACACAGGGAGATGTCATGTTTATGTAATGGTGTCATACACAGGGGGATGTCATGTTTACGTAACGGTGCCATACACAGGGAGATGTCATGTTTATGTAACGGTGTCATACACAGGGAGATGTCATGTTTATGTAACAGTGTCATACACAGGGAGATGTCATGTTTATGTAACGGTGTCATTCACAGGGAGATGTCATGTTTATGTAACAGTGTCATACACAGGGAGATGTCATGTTTATGTAACGGTGTCATACACAGGGAGATGTCATGTTTATGTAATGGTGTCATACACAGGGAGATGTCATGTTTATGTAATGGTGTCATACACAGGCAGATGTCATGTTTATGTAATGGTGTCATACACAGGCAGATGTCATGTTTATGTAATGGTCTGACATCATGGTGGTGTTAGGAATGTCATTATAGCTGGAGGACATGAACCCTTTGTCATTGTATGTCACAGCCTCAACCCAGCGTACGACCAAGCCATGAACAACCTGGCCAATTTGCTGAAGGAGGCGGGAGACTACGTAGAGGCTGAATCCCTCCTCAAGAAGGCTGTTTCCCTCCGTCCATCATTCGCCGCAGCCTGGATGAATCTCGGCATTGTAGAGGCAGCACTGCATAAATTCACTGATGCCGAGACGAGCTACCAGATGGCGCTGAAGCACCGCAGAAAATATCCCGATTGTTACTACAACCTTGGAAACTTGGTAAGTTTTCTCAGGGTCGAAAACTGAATTTGTTCATTTGTTCATCATTACAGGTTTATTCCGCAGAATAATTTATTTATCTAGTTTTACTTGTTAACTGATGTGAATTGTAGCATTTTGGAGATGTTTTGCTGCCAAACTCTGTTTTTCTTTCCAACTCAGCCATTGCAAATGGTGTATTCGAAGAATGTTATAAAATAAGGATGGGACGAAATTTGATTTGTATTCAAAATTTAGAATATTCGAAATTTTTCCGCTATTTGATTCAATTCGAAAATTTGCACCAGTATAAATGAATATCGCTCGAATATTTTCCTTCATTTCCTCCGCTGCAAAATCGGTACCGGACGATGTTACTTTCTGACTTAACTATGAAAATGACAACATACAACCACCAAACCAAAAACCAAACCAAATATCTTATATACATACAGACACACAGTTGTGTTACAAAATAAAACTCACTAACATTACTGAAACAAGTAAACTTCACAAAACAAACTCGCGCAAAACCTGTCAGCAATGCATCACCGTCGGTTGTGTTGAGGGATTGTCTGTTAGCAATGTCGGTTTAAGGTTAGGGTAAGTTAAGGATTAGTTAAAGTTAGCTTAGGGTTAGTTATATGGTTATGGTTACATTACAGTTAGCATAAAACCGGAATTTGATAAGGTCATTTATGTAGCGACGCCTGCAATAAATTACCGATGTAGGTCATGTCGAGGTTGTTTATTTTGTTTTATTCTTTACAGGAATGTAAATAATTTTATTTTCTAACGTGTGTGTATATGTACATAAGATATGTGAGGATAAGTTTGGCTGCTGTAGGAAGTTGTTTTCATGGTTAGAAAGTAAACAACAAGATTGATGCGTATGGCCACGATGCCAACGACTCCAGCTCGGGCTTGTGCCCCTGGCCATGGGATGACACAGTGCCCCGGCAAGACATCTTCACACCATTCAATATTTTAATTGAAATCGATGCCACTGAATATCCATATTCAAAATTTTGAGGATGTTCATCCCATCCTTATTACAAAGCAAAAAAGTTTGTCTGTGTGTCTGTCAGTCTGGACTTAATGCTTGTCATCTGTGGAATCCAAAAACATTAAAATTAAAAAAATTGCAGTTTTCCACCTTAGTGTGGTCTCTACTGCAGTGACAGACCAGAAGTAAATTTTGATTTGATTGTTAACGTTCGCGAGTTCCTTGTCCACAGTATCTTGATGATGGGCGCCACAAGGAGGCGCTGGTGGCGTGGAGGAACGCAACGTTACAAAAGGAAACGCACATCAACGCGTGGAACAATATGGCCGTTCTCCTGGGTAATCTAGGTAGGTAAAGGTAAAGGTGAGTTCTGAAACAGTGCAGTAGCCAATCATCAAGACTGCTCAAAATGCTTTTTACCTGATAATACTTGGCAGACCTGTTTAATCAAACATCACAACTTCTCTGGGAAGTATTATTTTATTACTAATTTCTTAATATTATTATGTAAAAATTATAGTACTTGTGAAGAGACCACAGGTGATGTTATGTGATTTTCACGTGATTCCCTGAGTAAAACTTTAAATTGTCAGCATTGTTTGGAAGTACTGGAAATTGGTGAAAGATTTTTATAAATATACTGAAAAACATGGTTTTTTATTCACGTGTTTGTAAGGTAATTAAAACACTGGCAGGTCTAAATGTTAAAACGACATTGTTTTGCGATAAAACGTGGTTAGCATCTGTGCCTTTAATGTTGTGATAACAATGTGGGAATTAACCATAAACTTGTTAATTAGCCCAATAATGTTATTTTTTCCCGAATAGCAAATCGTAATTGCACTTAGTTCCTGTTTTGTCCACCAGACCGACTGGACGAACTGCATCTAATGATGAAAGAGGCATTGACCTTTAACCCCCAGGACTCCGCCCTCCATTACAACTATGCCAGTGCCCTCGGCAAGGCTGAGAAGTTCCCTGAGAGCGAAGAGCACTTCCTCAAGGCCATTGAGATGTCCCCTGGAGAAGCAAGATATCACACAAACCTAGGTGAGATATCACAAACCTAGGTGAGATATCACACAAACCTAGGTGAGATATCACACAAACCTAGGTGAGATATCACACAAACCTAGGTGATATATCACACAAACCTTGGTGAGATATCACACTAACCTTGGTGAGATATCACACTAACCTAGGTGAGATATCACACAAACCTAGGTGAGACATCACACAAACCTAGGTGAGACATCACACAAACCTAGGTGAGATATCACACAAACCTAGGTGAGATATCACACAAACCTAGGTGAGATATCACACAAACCTAGGTGAGATATCACACAAACCTAGGTGATATATCACACAAACCTTGGTGAGATATCACACTAACCTAGGTGAGATATCACACAAACCTAGGTGAGATATCACACAAACCTAGGTGAGATATCACACAAACCTAGGTGAGATATCACACAAACCTTGGTGAGATATTATACTAACCTTGGTGAGATATCACACTAAACTAGGTGAGATATCACACTAACCTAGGTGAGATATCACACAAACCTAGGTGAGACATCACACAAACCTAGGTGAGATATCACACAAACCTAGGTGAGATATCACACAAACCTAGGTGATATATCACACAAACCTTGGTGAGATATCACACTAACCTTGGTGAGATATCACACTAACCTAGGTGAGATATCACACAAACCTAGGTGAGACATCACACAAACCTAGGTGAGATATCACACTAACCTAGGTGAGATCACACTAACCTAGGTGAGATATCACACAAACCTAGGTGAGATATCACACTAACCTTGGTGAGATATCACACTAACCTAGGTGAGACATCACACAAACCTAGGTGAGACATCACACAAACCTAGGTGAGATATCACACAAACCTAGGTGAGATATCACACAAACCTAGGTGAGATATCACACAAACCTAGGTGAGATATCACACAAACCTAGGTGATATATCACACAAACCTTGGTGAGATATCACACTAACCTAGGTGAGATATCACACAAACCTAGGTGAGATATCACACAAACCTAGGTGAGATATCACACAAACATAGGTGAGATATCACACAAACCTTGGTGAGATATTATACTAACCTTGGTGAGATATCACACTAAACTAGGTGAGATATCACACTAACCTAGGTGAGATATCACACAAACCTAGGTGAGACATCACACAAACCTAGGTGAGATATCACACAAACCTAGGTGAGATATCACACAAACCTAGGTGAGATATCACACAAACCTAGGTGAGACATCACACTAACCTAGGTGAGACATCACACTAACCTAGGTGAGACATCACACAAACCTAGGTGAGATATCACACAAACCTAGGTGAGATATCACACAAACCTAGGTGATATATCACACAAACATTGGTGAGATATCACACTAACCTTGGTGAGACATCACACTAACCTAGGTGAGACATCACACAAACCTAGGTGAGATATCACACAAACCTAGGTGAGACATCACACAAACCTAGGTGATATATCACACAAACATTGGTGAGATATCACACTAACCTTGGTGAGATATCACACTAACGTAGGTGAGATATCACACTAACTTAGATGAGATATCACACAAATGTGTATGCATGTGTGTGAGTATATGACAGTGCATCTTGTGTGTGTGTGTTTGTGTGTGTTTGTGTGTGTTTGTGTGTGAGACTGTGAGACTGTGTGTGAGACTGTGTGTGTGAGACTGTGTGTGTGAGACTGTGTGTGTGAGACTGTGTGTGTGAGACTGTGTGTGTGAGACTGTGTGTGAGACTGTGAGTGTGAGACTGTGTGTAGACTGTGTGTGGAGACTGTGTGTGTGAGACTGTGTGTGTGAGACTGTGTGTGTGAGACTGTGAGTGTGAGACTGTGTGTGAGACTGTGTGTGTGAGACTGTGTGTGTGAGACTGTGTGTGTGAGACTGTGAGTGTGAGACTGTGAGTGTGAGACTGTGAGACTGTGTGTGTTTGACTGCGAGAGTGTAGTGTGTGTATGGTGTGCTTTAGACGTGTGTGCGTGAGTGTGCAAATATGGTGTGTGTATATATGAGTGTATGTAAAATGTCATTGATAAATTTAATCAATGTACCTGTCGTATAAAAATTTAACCCCTGTCCACAAATACTAACGTCATATTTTAAACATATTTTACAATGTGTCATTACTATTTAATATTATTACTTTTATCACTAAAAATTACCATATATGTACACACCCATGAATGGGTCTCCCAGAATTTATGGTGCTAAAAAATATTTGTATTATTATATGATCATATTTCCAAGTAACTACTCAACAGCAATAGCAAAATACGATGGCAAAATAAAAACTATATATAGAAATAATGAACCCAATTTACAACGCTCAACAGCAAACTGTCAAGAATCAAAACAGAATCGACTTTTCAAAAAATGCGCCACACCGCAAATTCTCAATTGGTCTTGTTGTTTTGAAGTGACGTAAAAATTACTGTGTGCTCTCTGTGAATGGCTCTGCTCGTGGTTTGCGATCGAGGTTTTGCCATTGCTGTTAGACACTTTAATTCTGCTACAAAGTTATTTCTCATCTCTTGTAGGTGTCCTGTATCATCGGTGGGGGAAACTGGAGCAAGCAGAAACAGCCTACCAGAGGGCGCTGCAGTTGGAGCCGTCGTCAGCACAACTACAGGAGAACCTTCAGATGCTGTACCGAAGGAAGGCCAAACAATGAATGCTCCCCCAACTACAGGAGAACCTTAAGATGCTGTATCCGAGGAAAGCCAAACAATGAATGCTCCCTCAACTACAGAACCTTCAGATGCTGTACCCAAGGAAGGCCAAACAATGAATGCTCCCTCAACTACAGGAGAACCTTCAGATGCTGTACCCAAGGAAGGCCAAACAATGAATGCTCCCTCAACTACAAAACTTTCAGATGCTGTACCCGAGGAAGGCCAAACAATGAATGCTCCCTCAACTACAGAACATACATATGCTGTACTGGAGGAAGGTCAAACAATGAATGCTCCTTCAAACAATTAATGCTCCCTCAACTACAGAACCTTCAGATGCTGTACCCGAGGAAGGCCAAACAATGAATGCTCCCTCAACTACAGGAGAACGTACATATGCTGTAATGGAGGAAGGCCAAACAATGAATGCTCCCTCGCCAAAGAGTGAATGCTCCCTCAACTACAGAACCTTCAGATGCTGTACCCGAGGAAGGCCAAACAATGAATTCTTGAACGATTTGTAAACATGATACGCAGCGCTGAAAATCTTCTGTGTAGAGATAGGATTAGACATTTTTCTGTTAACTGGTGACTAATTGACTACACACAGCTGTACTGATAGATGTGGCTGGACTGTACTCATTCATCTGATAGACAGACCATGTCAGAGACCAGTTGACTCAGACATTAGATGGACCGTGTAAGAGAACAGTTGACATAGACAGATGGACCATGCAAGAGACCAGTTGACACATACATTAGATGGACCGTGTAAGAGACCAGTTGACATTGACAGATGGACCATGCAAGAGACCAGTTGACACAGACAGATGGACAATGTCAGAGACCATTGACACAGACATTAGATGGACCGTGTAAGAGAACAGTTGACATATACAGATGACCATGCAAGAGACCAGTTGACACAGACAGATGGACCATGCAAGAGACCAGTTGACACAGATAGGTGGACCATGCAAGAGACCAGTTGACACAGACAGATGGACCATGCAATAGACCAGTTGACACAGACAGATGGACCATGCAAGAGACCAGTTGACACAGACAGATGGACCATGCAAGAGACCAATTGACACAGACAGATGGACTATGCAAGAGACCAGTTGACACAGACAGATGGACCTTGTAAGAGACCAGTTCACACAGACAGATGACCACGTAAGAGACCAATTCATGCTGACTGATGGACCATGTAAGAGACCAGTTAACACCAACTGATGGACCAGGTAAGAGACAGCTTGACACTGGACCATGCAAGAGACCAGTTCATGCTGACAGATGGACCGAGTAAGAGACCAATTCACATAGATGATGGATCATGTAAGAGACCTGTTCACACCGACAAATGGACCATGCAAAAAACAGTTCATGCTGACAGACGGACCAAGTTGGAGACAATCCAGGCAGTTCATGTAGGAGACCTGTTCACGCTTATAAATAACCATGTAAAAGATGTCATGTTGATAGATGGACCAAGTAAGAGACTAGTTAGAGACATTAGAGACAAAGAATCAATGAACACCTACAAATGTTTACAACATTAGTTTATTGCGCTCTCATCCTTGTTCTTGTTGCATTAATGTTGTTGCCATGGCAACAGATATGCAGAAAATATGTTGTAACAAACTCTCCTAACGATCTGTGCAAAGTAACAATCATCATGCAGTCCTTACATTCTATAAGAGTAATGTTTATTACTGGCAATAAATTAATTGTAACAGGATGATTACATTGTCATTTCATATTATAGGGTTTTTGTAAAATTTTACATGAAATTGTGAATGATGTACATAGCGTGGCACATTAAAGAATGGGTGATTTTGTAAAATCACACATAAAATTGTAGATGACTTAATAGAGCCACATGTTAAAATATGGATGATTTTTGTAAAACCTGTATTAAATTGTGGATGGTTACTGTTGTTGAGACGTACATTAAAGTATGGGTGATTTTGTAAAATCACACATAAAATTGTAGATGATTTTATAGGCACGTGTTGAAGTTTGGACGATTTTTATAAAACCATGCCCTAACTTGTTGATAAAACTAGGATCCCACATCTATGGGCATATGCATGGATTCGAAATGGGGAATACCTGTGTATTTATATCACTACTGGCAATTTCATATTCAAATCTTGTGCAGATACACATTTCTAATAACTACTTTAAATTAAATAAATAATTTAAATTATTTACAAAAACTATGTAATTATTTCAAAACAGCATGCACTTGTTATAACATGTCCGCCAGTGTGCATATAGATTAATTAAGTAAATAATTATGTCACTTTCAAACACATGGGATCCTAGCTTAATTGTTACATCACATTGTGGGTGATTTCGTAAAACCATAGTTTACCTGTCAGTCGTATTTTTTGACAACCAACCGGGTTGGAGGTCGTAACTGAAACTTAACCTTTTGTCTGGTTCCACCATTGTGATGCTTTGTTGTCAATGCCAACAACAAATGCATTGTGGGTATATTCCTAAACGCTGTGGCATCAGACCCCATCCCTAGTACCTAGCATCAATACAGTACAGTGTTTGTCTACAATTTCAACAGTTCTGCAGTAACATTGATAATGTTCCTGGTTCGAGTCATTCAACAATTCTACGATAACAGCACATTCACCAAGTTGCTAATTCAAGTCATTCAACAGTTCTACCATAACAACACATTTATCATGCCCCTAAATCAAGTCATTCAAAGTTGTAACAACAGTAAATATATCACATATATGTGTATAGAGTAATAATATATAGACATATGTAGTATAGTAGTAACTTTGCCGGTATTGTGTATAAAACAATGACTACGGCACAACTTGTAAGCACAGCAATGTAGAATTTCAGGACAGTCTAGGTATAATAATGCTTTCTGACCGGGAGCTCGCCCTAACATTAACACATCCGTTAATTGTTAAAATGCCTTTCTTACACATAAATTAAATATTTGTGGTAATAAGTTAAAGCAGCAAAACCATGATTTAACCATCTTAAATCATCCAATGTGGTTGTGTTACCGGGTTCTACGAGCTAGTCAGATGGGACACATTGCACTAGACAATTGTGAAATTGCTGACATGTCACAGAACATTTGACATTCCACCAATCAGTTCACTCTTATGGATTCACATGAAATCTAGAATGCATTAAGCAAAATTGCAGGTAATACTAGGAGTACTAATACTGCTAAGATTATCACCAAGAGAGCATTATCTCACGGTGACTATCAAGGTCACGATTAACCCTGCAACTCCCACTGCCTGTCATCCAAATGATTTGTATCGTTGGAGGCATTACATGATGACTCGGCAATTACAGAGATGGACCGTTAGAGAATAAGTTGTGTGTCAGCAGTTATGGAATAGATTGTGTGTCAGCATTTACAGAATAGGACGAATGTGTCAGCAGTTACAAAATAGGTTGTGTCAGCCGTTCAGAATAGGTGTGTCAGCAGTTACAAAATAGGTTGTGTCAGCTGTTACAGAATAGGTTGTTCAGCGTTACAGAATAGGTTGTGTCAGCAGTTACAAAATAGGTTGTGTCAGCTGTTACAGAATAGGTTGTGTCAGCAGTTACAAAATAGGTTGTGTCAGCCGTTACAGAATAGGTTGTGTCAGCCGTTACAGAATAGGTTGTGTCAGCAGTTACAAAATAGGTTGTGTCAGCGTTACAGAATAGGTTGTGTCAGCCGTTACAGAATAGGTTGTGTCAGCAGTTACAAAATAGGTTGTGTCAGCTGTTACAGAATAGGCTGTGTCAGCAGTTACAGAATAGGCTGTGTCAGCAGTTACAGAATAGGCTGTGTCAGCAGTTACAGAATAGACCATGTAAACAGGTACAGAATAGGCTGTGTCAGCATTTACAGAATAGGCTTTGTGTCAGCAGTTCCATAATAGGCTGCATGACATCAGTAATGCAATAGGCTGTATGTGTCAGCAAAATAGGTTGTATGTGTCAGCAGTTACTAAATAGGTTGTTACAGGATAAGCTGGCTGTCAGCAGAAGGAGAATATTTACAAGGTCAGATGGGTGACCACAAGGTCAAATGTGTCATGAGAAGGTCAGCAGGTCATTGCAAGGTCAGCCTTCTGACAGCCCATTGAGATTTTGTGCACAGTCCTCCTGCCCGGGTCAGCACTGACAACTTCTACAACACAGCTCCAAGCCAACATTCAACAAACAGATAATAAATTAAACCTACACAACTAGAAACTGCAGCAAGAGATTCTAAAGCACCAATCAGTAGCGACATGTGTGAAAATGCCCACCAAAACCCACAGATATTTCATTCACCACTAGATTTAACTTTATGCAACAATGGCAGTAGAACGCCTCTTGTAACATCAGTTTCGATGAATTTGCTTCAGTGTAATGTGTGCATAGGCAGGATCTGAGGGACAAGTAAATTTAAAGCAGAACTTACGGCAGCAAATTTTGTTCAACAGCCCATCCCCCTCCATCATTAGATGTTTGCCATCTGCAGCCAGAGACAAAGTAATTTTGGACGAAAGTTTCCAATAGAACCCTCAGATGTTATCATCCGCCATGATATAATGCAAGCATTAGGGGGCTGAAGTTCCAATGGTTTCTCAAACCCTCAAATTATTTTGTTTCTGTGTCACCCAAACACTGCAAGAAAATGGCCATTACAGCAATCAACTTATTGGCTTTGTGTGTAAGCATCATTTGTCGTGACACATGAGTGTTTTTGGAGCGGACGTGTCAGATTTTGTGACATTTGACATAGGTCAGCATACCGTTGCCAAATCTCTGCCAAATGTCATTCTAAACCACATGTATGTGAAAGTTCTACAGCAGGTTTCTAAATAGATATTTACATCTACATGCGCAATTCAGAACGTTGCTACGATTGCTAAATATACCACAAAACTGTACTTACAGTTAGACACACGCAACAAACTCAATTATGCAATGTTATCAGAATCCAATGGACCAGGTCAAGTCTTGTCTACAGTAACAGTCGTGATAAAGTTGACCTTAAAGTACTAAGAAACTCAAACAAGTTCTGTCCAGGACGCAGAACCGAGGCAGCTACTTAAAGATGACCTCAAAATACCTACACATGTAGTCTACGACAATGGCCTTTAAGTATTTAAAAGAAACTTGAACAAGTCCCATTTAGGAAGATGGTCTCTAAGCAAGTACTTAGAAACTTAAACAAGGACCATCTTGGGACCTTGTGAACCTAGAAAGGTCACTGGGTACACATTCTTATACAATACTGAGCTAATACTGTCGTCTTCTCCAAGACACGCTAATTTAAATAACCATATCATTATTGAGTCACAGCGCTAGTATAGATCACACATGACACTGAGTCCACACAATCACCTGACTGCAATAAGCACCAGGAATAACTTTGTGATATTTGTTTGATAAAATAAAATACAGTGCTAATCTTTTAGCATCAGGACAGAACTAATAAAATCAATATTGGCTTGCCGTAAGAAACAACTTGAACCAATAACAACAATGATTAAAACTCCGGGCAATTACATGACCAATATGATAGCTTCGTGGCAAGGAGGGTAGCTACTTGACCTGGATGTTAGCTACATGACTTGGATGATAGCTACATGACCATGAGGTTAGCTACAAGGCCAGGAGAGTAGATACACTACCAGGAGGGTAGCTACATGACACGGAGGGTAGCTACTAGCTAGCTAGCTAGCTACATGACCAGGAGTGAAGCATGAAAGAGGCACTAGAATACTGTAATACGTCCACCTGAACTGTTCGTGTGATGCCCCTTATGTAGTTAATCAAACCGTTCAGGATAGACAAAGCACCAGTTGTCACAAGTGGACACAGACATGTTCTGTCCTACATTGTAGTGTTTTTTGAAGTCGAGAGAAGCAGAGTTCTGTCCTACACTGTGGTGTGTTTCTTGAAGTCAAGGGAGGCAGAGTTGTGTCCTACACTGTGGTGTGTTTCTTGAAGTCAAGGGAGGCAGAGTTCTGTCCTACACTGTGGTGTGTTTCTTGAAGTCAAGGGAGGCAGAGTTCTGTCCTACACAGTGGTGTGTTTCTTGAAGTCAAGGGAGGCGGAGTTCTGTCCTACACTGTGGTGTGTTTCTTGAAGTCAAGGGAGGCGGAGTTGTGTCCTACACTGTGGTGTGTTTCTTGAAGTCAAGGGAGGCAGAGTTCTGTCCTACACTGTGGTGTGTTTCTTGAAGTCAAGGGAGGCGGAGTTGTGTCCTACACTGTGGTGTGTTTCTTGAAGTCAAGGGAGGCAGAGTTGTGTCCTACACTGTGGTGTGTTTCTTGAAGTCAAGGGAGGCAGAGTTCTGTCCTATACTGTGGTGTGTTTCTTGAAGTCAAGGGAGGCGGAGTTCTGTCCTATACTGTGGTGTGTTTCTTGAAGTCAAGGGAGGCAGAGTTCTGTCCTATACTGTGGTGTGTTTCTTGAAGTCAAGGGAGGCGGAGTTCTGTCCTACACTGTGGTGTGTTTCTTGAAGTCAAGGGAGGCAGAGTTCTGTCCTACACTGTGGTGTGTTTCTTGAAGTCAAGGGAGGCGGAGTTGTGTCCTACACTGTGGTGTGTTTCTTGAAGTCAAGGGAGGCAGAGTTGTGTCCTACACTGTGGTGTGTTTCTTGAAGTCAAGGGAGGCAGAGTTCTGTCCTATACTGTGGTGTGTTTCTTGAAGTCAAGGGAGGCGGAGTTGATACAGTATCGCAGTTTTGTCGGCCGCGGTCCATCGTCAAACACGTGGCCGAGATGTGCCCCACACTGACTACACGATACCTCGATCCGACGTGCACCTGGTGGACAACAAGAGAACTATTAGTATGCTTCATCAGTCATCTAGACACCGTTCATTTGGACAGGTGAAGGCTGTTTGGGTCAAAACTCTCATTTGAATATATCTCTTTAAAATGATAAAACCTCACCATGACATATCTGACTTTAAAATGACAACATTACTCCATGGAACATGTCACTTTAAATGGTAAACATGTCACCATGTGATGTATCTCTCTTTACACTATAGCATATAAAATGATAACATTTTACTCTAGCTAAAAATAAATTCTTTGTGAATGTTAAATATCTCCCCATGCGACATGTCTCTTTAAATGTTAAATATCTCACCATGCAACATGTCTATTAAATGTTAAATATCTCACCATGCGACATGTCTCTTTTAATGGTTAATATTTCACCATGCAAAGTGTCTCTTTAAATGTTAAATATCTCACCACGTGACATGTCTCTAAATGGTAAATATCTCACCATTTGGTGTATTTCTTTAAATGGTAAATATCTCACCACGCAACATCTCTTTAAATGTTAAATATCGACATGTCTCTGTAAATGTTAAATATCTCACCACGCAACATGTCTCCTGTTATGGTAAATATCTTTGATTGTTAAATATCTGATCAATCGACATGTCTCTTTAACTGGTAAACGTCTCACCATGTGACGTGTCTCTCTTCACTGTCACCTTGCCGTGTGCGATGACATCACTGAACGAAGGCCAGCCACACATGGTGTCAAACTTCTGGTCTGACTTGAAGAGTGGATTGTCACACACCACACAGGTGTAGATGCCGTCATCCTTCGTATGCACAAACTTGCCACTGAACGGTCTGGGAATAAACAAACCAACAGTGTCATTAAAGGGCATATTGTCCCCGAAAAAAATCCAAATAACTATGTAAATATGCATATGTAGTGTACAATAGTTTTATGCAATATAACGACAATCCCGAAATCATAACTTTGATGAAACATTAAAACAAATTACATTAAATGGGAACTGCTGTGGTGTCGACCTGGAAAAGTCTGTTATCGGGAAAATGCGTATGGGGCAGAATCAGGACAGTTGTGGAAAACTATACCGACATTTGCTGGGATCGAAAGCATTCTCAGCGTTATTTTCATGACAGCATGTGACTGCACTGCACTAGATTACGCCAAAACCACGACTGGTGTCACGCTAAACGAACAAATCCAAACCTGACATTCTTGGGAGAAAAAACTGTTCCCTCACAGAGCCTGAATAGTTGAGGCCACTTTATATCACGTCTTTATGCAGGATAACTTTTTTGGCATAGATAGAAGTAAAAAGTTCAGACATGTACAAAACTGTATACAGCTATATATGTTCAGTAACGCACAATAAATAATATAGTTTTGCACAAGTGTGAAACCCATTATCAAAGCATCCTCTGACATCATACACTTGAAATAAAACTTTTTAGCTCTTAAAATCTGTATCCCTCCGCTGAAAAGAGAGGACAGTCTCTAGATAAAACTATGACTGCACATTTTGTAAGAAATTAACTTACTTTGGAGCATAGCATTTGAAACATACAACGTCCTGACACATCAGCTACAGGTATTGGTCATATTCTGGTGTCACGTGTTATGGTTCAGGTTTCGGTGGGATCATTTGGTTGTAGATGGTGGACTGGTCATATCTCTGGTCTCTGTTCATGGTAGAACCTCCCTGTTTGATATGTCTCCTTCACTTTCCTCTTGTGTCAGTTAGATTCTCAGCGAAACGTGAACCATCACACGTGACACCAATACCGTTAAGTGACCAAGACTTGTAGCTGATGGGATGAAACATTGTATCTTTCAAAAGATATTCTCCAAAATAAGTTAATTTCTTACAAAATAACAAAATCTTGGAGACATGAACAATATATTCCACTTGACTGCATATGGTGATAAACTGCTGCCACCTGATAACTGAGGCTATGTACACATCACAGTCACGCACCTTTCTGTCTTCCCCTGCTGGGTCACCTGGAACTGTTCGGCTGACAGCGTTGCAATAAGTTCGTCCTTAGGGAAGTGGATTGGACAGTCGCCCTTGTCCTTGCTACTGGCTTCATCTTCAATCTTCGCAAAGTTCGGATTGACAGCCGCCCGCTTCTTTCTCTCCTTCTCTTCCACGACCAGCCGCAGGATGTTCATCCGCAATGACTGCTCCCGAGCGCTCTCTACAAAATGGCTGCCTACTCACGACTGTCCCAGGCCCGGTGCAGTCTGGGAGAAATTAATCGTTTCAGTAGTCTGAGATAACCACCTGAAACAGTTTATAGAAAAACAGGTAACGCAACCAGTCTCTGCCTAAGGTGGTCATGTATATTTATTTAGCTTATGTATGCTGCTGTAAGAGCATATATATATATATATATATATATATATATATATATTATACATTTATATATGCATATATACATATTATACATATATATATGCATATATATACACTGATATATATATATATATATATATATATATAATATATATATATATATATATATATATATATATATATATATATACATACAGGGCTCGAAATTTTGCTTCTCTCCCAGCCCGCACAACTGGATTTGCCATCAGACAAGTGAAATTGCTACTACTTGTTGTCCAAGGGACAACATAGCTGTTTGCAGAGAGGATTTGCAGCGGTAGATCTACCCACTAGTCCGCTAGTCCATATACTAGTAAAGATAAGGGTGGACTAGTAAACCTTCCTAATAACTAGTTTGGTTGTCTAGTAAAGGTCAACAGTCTGAGGGATGTAACTAAATCCCAAGGCATTAAAAAATTGATAAGTATCTTCATTTACTGATAAATTATGACATTTTCTTAGGCATGGCCACCAGCTATGAACTTGTCTGGACATCATTTGTAAGATTAGTGGTTCTTTGACTTCAACAATTTTCTTAGTGTGATATTTTTATTTCCATTAATACAATCCAGTAGAGCAGTTTTCACAACAGCGTGATGTGAGGTAAATTTCCAGGAAAATTCATATTGGTAGGGTGGTACTACTGGTCAATGAGCGCATTTGGAGGTTATTTCAATTGCCTTTTTTTTTAATACAGCTCACATCTTCACTTTTTTATTCTTTTTTATATTTGTTTGTTACCTTTATGAAAAGTGCATTGTTTTTACTGGGGTTGCAACATATGCTGTTTTTTAGTTTTAAGACAAATTTAAATGACTTAAATTGGGATTGTTTTTATGTTTTGCCGGACTAGTAAACCTTCTGGCGGTCTAGTAAAATTAAATCTGATGTTCTACCCCTGATTTGTAATAATTATTTAATTGTTCACTCTCTAAAACATTTCACATAATCATAGTAAATGTCTTCAGTAAATGTACTTCTCTCTCGATAACACAAAACCATTATTGGCAGATTCAACACAAGTATGTGTTCTCTGTTTGTCTTCACAATACCATCTCCACGTCTCCATCTACATAATTATGTTAGAGCATCACCATACAGGTGCATATTGGCTACATGTATTAGTGTTACAAATGTTATTTAAACTGTCCGAAATAAACTTACTTACAGAGAAGTAGGTTTTGAAATTAATTTGTTCATGAATGGGACAAGTCAGTAAATTGCTGCATGGACAAGTGAACTTTTGCTTATATACTTGTCTGCTTGACAAGTAGACAATTTGACCAATTTCGAGGCAATCGTTTAATTAATATATGCTGCTACTGCACATTGCCCACTTCGGTAACGTATGACCGCTGTTCAGCACAGAATCCCATAAACTGGGTCATCCTTTGCACCTCGAGAGTGCAAAGATGCAATAATATATCGACATGTTCGAAGTGTCTACGCATACGTGAGCCGTATCTTTAGACCCGTGGCCTAACCGTACGTGAGGATGTGCGCGTATCCTGTTTTTCAATTCTGCGCAAGCATGCTGCGTCCATCTCGTCGCATCGGTACGGCGGAATTACACAAGGGAGCGATTTTGTTCGACATTGTTAGATTTACTGACTGCCATAGGGCTAATATGTCAACATGCGAAAAAATAACACGCACAAAATCTCACGTATATTTAGAACTGAGTGCCAAAAGAGCTTCCGTTCGTACGTACATCAACATGCATGCGCGGAAAAAACTCACTACTTTTATACTTGTTTGCTAAAGATACGGCATGCACGCGCGAAAAAACTCACCTAGGCCTACTTTTTGATCTGAGTTCTAAAGATACGGCAAAAGGCTCACGTATAGAAATCATGCGCATGCGCTTATCGAATGCCGTACCTTAGATAAACGTTGCTAAAAATACAGCTCACGTAACCGAAAATAAAAGCATACGCATGCGCAGTATGAATGCCGTACTTTTAGACTGGCGGCCTAAACGTACGGCTCACGTACGCGTAGCCACTGCCATAATATATTCGTTATAAATATGCCTGGGACCTAATGCACCGAGGTATTTAGCTTTTAGCCAAAAATACGGTTATAACGGTGTAATCGAAGAAATTCCGGACTCGACAAAAGTGACAAGAAGCTATAGGTATATATATACCCAGCCACCTACCAACAATAACATTCCCAGGCAACATTGCCCCGTGCCGTGGCGTGAGCGCAGACACTAGAAACAATTTGACACCTACCTAACAAACCCGCACCCACCTCCTTTAAATGTATTTTACATTATTATACATGTGGGCTGTTATAAATACCAGTGGACGGTAGTCCACGCTTGTAGATGGCGTTTAGATGACCGCTGTCTGACAGTTCTGCCAGTTACCGAACCGCGTTGGAAGCCACACTTTCCCGTCATCGTTCGTGTTAGTTTAGCGCTGATTGGGTGAAATAGCCATCTTTCGAGACACTAACACGTGAATGTGTCATACGATATTTACTAACTACGCCACGTTTGCTGCTGCAGTACCTATATGCGTTTTCTAGCAGATGTAGGAAGCTCGAAATACTCGCGAAACGCATTTGACAGCTTCCTCCTTCCTACACGAAATACTTCTCCATATTTAGAAAGCATCACTTCTTTGTACCTCCGGATAAAAGAGTTCCGCGGAACCGTGGAACAGCCGCATTGTGGCGCCACTGTACAACGGTTGCTCCACTACCGATTTCAAGCAGGCAAAATCACAGTCAATGTTATCCTTACCGTCTTACATTATACCTTGTACCGTAATAGATCTGACAGTTGCGGATATTGTTGTAACGTCCGAATTTTGAAATGATGTATGTCAACGCATCATTATCTAAAGTCCGAAGTTCTTCAGATAACTCTGTATCAAAATTTCTGGAAAGCTCAGAAGTTCTGGAGCTAAAATATTGTGTACTTGTACATCACTTTTATTTAATTTATATGTGCTGTCCGTTCGAACAGGATGACATTATTTAATTTTACAGCATTGTCTATGAGACATCTGACTATTTTAATGTATAAAATAAGTACTTGCCAAAAAATAGACATTCGTCGACAATTAAAATAATGAGTTCAGGAAAAATAAATAAGTGCTTTTTTATTGTATGTGCTCGCGCGTGCATATGCGCGCGCGTGTGTGTATGTCTGTGTATCTGTGAGTGAGTGCGTGCGTGCGTGCGTGGTGTACGTATGTACGTGTGTGACAGTGTGTGCGTGTTTGTTTGTTTGCTCGTGTGTGCGCATGCGCGTGTGTGTCAGTGTCATTGTGTGTGTGTGTACGCAGTCTGACTATAACTGTCAACTACGTGACGTTATAGTATCGTGCACAGCATGACAGCGGGTAATGTCAGGAGAAGCAACGATAAGGCGAAGGTAGGCACACAGAAAGTAATACGAAGACAAGCAGGAAGCGAGAAGAAGACAAGGAGAAGGAGAAGACAAGGAGACGGAGAGGAGAAAACAAGGAGGCCAGGGGCGCTGTTAGATTTACGTGCACCTATATATGGTGGGTTAGTCGTAGATAAATGAATTACTTATAATCACTACGAAGTTTGCGCATTAGAAGAGAAACCTAAAGTATATGCCTTGTCGTATTTTCACCTTCTTATTGTCTTCTTTACATTAGACTCTCGACTAAGACAACCCAGGTTCGAATCCGGTGCTGCCGTATAAAACATTGGGCAAGTGTTATTGCACCTTACATTGCTACAGTTCACTCAGCTGTATGAATGAGTACCTGGATATGGCTGGTGGTGGATATTAGTGGATGAATAGCCTTCGCGCATATGTTGCAGAATGGCTGGAAACTTCCCAGAGAAGGCGATATGGTGTTCGATTGAACAGGTCGGCCAGGGAAGTAAATTGTAAAGCGCAATTGTGCAATCCTGAGGACTGGGTATTGCGCTATATATAAGAGCTTAACTTTAGCTTAATTAACACCTTCTCTGTATAAAGATACGACCCTCTTCAAACTCATACCAGATATTGTACACGAATGGGTGATCGGATGAAATGAAAAAGAACACGACTGTTACTAGAGGCGATTCACGGACACGGGGATTTTCGAAGGAAGGAAAACTGCGTCCACAAGCGTTCACATATATATATATATATATATATATATATATATATATATATATATATATATATAATATATATATATATATATATATATATATATATATATATATATATATATATATATTATTATATATTATATTTAAAATAATTATAATAAATGACATCAATAAGACATTATTTAAAAACAAAAAACAATAATAATAAGACAAATTAAGTTAAAAAAAGATTAAGCAATAAGTACTACAGGCACGTGCCTCTAGGGCCCAGGAGGTAAGGACTCTAGGAAAATACCAAAAAATAGTACACACATACTTAATATTCCTGAAACTCTGCAACCAAGACGTGATTTGGTCAGTAATGGGAAATGCAAAAGTTTCGTATGAGTTTTTCAGTGAGTCTTGTAAGCTGCGATAATCCTGATGTGTGCGTCATTTATGTTGGAATGTTTAACATACATCATAGAGGCCGTGCTGGTCAACAACACCGAGCAACACATGAGCTGAGTACATTTTCATTTACGTATACGAGATATGCGTCTATCTCCCATCACCCCTTCGACTTTCCTCCAAGCATTTGCCCCGGCTGTAATCCTAGTTCATTGTAACCAAGGCAATTAATTCAGGGGATTTTGAACTTGGAAAAGGCCACCTCCTATCGTGAATTTATAAATTGTAGTACGCAACGTTACACATATTGTGCAGTTACTCATTGAACGCCAACGCCACATCATTTAAGGTATATATATATATATATATATATATATATATATATATATATATATATATATATATATATATATATATATATATATATATGGATGTTTAAATATTGTTTCATCAGAGTAAGTGACCACATGTTGGTATTTGGCATGGTCTTTTGTCAGTAGGTATGGGAGAGTAGCGTG
>JAODUO010000399.1:310000-312500 GCA_025642075.2 Ridgeia piscesae | reverse complement strand
GAGAGGAGGCAGAGATCAAAGAACAAGGGGAGAGGGGAGGCAGAGATCAAAGAACAAGGGGAGAGAGGAGGTAGAGATCAAAGAACAAGGGGAGAGAGGAGGAGAGATCAAAGAACAAGGGGAGAGGGGAGGAGAGATCAAAGAACAGGGGAGAGAGGGAGAGATCAAAGAACAAGGGGAGGGGAGGCAGAGATCAAAGAACAAGGGGAGAGGGGAGAGAGATCAAAGAACAGGGGGAGAGGGAGGTAGAGATCAAAGAACAGGGGAGAGAGGGGAGAGATCAAAGAACAAGGGAGAGAGGGAATAAAAAGAACAAGGGGAGAGAGGAAAAGGAGGGATAGAGATCAAAGAACAGGGGGAGAGAGGAGGTAGAGATCAAAGAACAAGGGGAGAGAGATCAAAGAACAAGGGGAGAGGGAGGCAGAGATCAAAGAACAAGGGGAGAGAGGAGGCAGAGATCAAAGAACAAGGGGAGAGAGGAGGTAGAGATCAAAGAACAAGGGGAGAGAGGAGGTAGAGATCAAAGAACAAGGGAAGAGGGAGGCAGAGATCAAAGAACAAGGGGAGAGAGGAGGCAGAGATCAAAGAACAAGGGGAGAGAGGAGGTAGAGATCAAAGAACAAGGGGAGAGAGGAGGAGAGTCAAAGAACAAAGGGGGGGAGAGAAAAAAAGGGGAGGGGAGGCAGAGATCAAAGAACAAGGGGAGAGAGGAGGTAGAGATAAAAGAACAGGGGGAGAGAGGAGGTGAGATAAAAGGAAAAAGGGGAGAGGGGGAGGTAGAGATCAAAGAAAAAGGGGAGAGAGGAAGAGATAAAAGAACAGGGGGAGAGAGGGAGTGAGATCAAAGAACAGGGGAGAGGGGAGGTAGAGATCAAAGAACAGGGGAGAAGGAGGTAGAGATCAAAGAAAAGGGGGATGGAGGTAGAGATCAAAGAACAGGGGGAGAGAGGAGGTAGAGATCAAAGAACAGGGGGAAAAGGAGGAGGTAGAGGAGGGAGGGAGGGAGGGGGAGGAGAGGAGGGAGGGAGGGAGGGAGGGAGGGAGGGAGGGGGAGGGAGGGAGGGAGGGAGGGAGGGAGGGAGGGAGGGAGAGGGAGGAGAGGAGGGAGGGGGGAGGGAGGGAGGGGGGGAGGGAGGGAGGGAGGGAGGGAGGAGGGAGGGGGAGGGAGGGAGGGAGGGGAGGAGGGAGGGAGGGAGGAGGGAGGGAGGGAGGGAGGGAGGGAGGGAGGGAGGGGGGAGGAGGGGGAGGGAGGGAGGGAGGGAGGGAGGGAGGGAATGCAGTCACAGATAGATAAGGAACAAAATGAACCATTTGACACAGAGAGTGACATTAAGGTGAGTTGTGGAGGTGGTCTTGTGTTGACATGTCAATGAGTCTCTCCACCTACACCTGTGCGTGTGTGCATGTTTATACTTTTATTTGCATAATGCAGTTGTGTAGTGGCAACGACAACTAGATCCACTGTTGTGTAATGAATGGTACACAGGAGTGTCGTAATTAACACACTGGGGAAGATAAGGACACAAGAAAGCGATGAGAAGGCGGCCCAAGGCAAGGAGAAAGTGGCAAGTGCACCTGGGCTGGGGTCATACTACAGCCTCATTACATTGTTGTGTTGGAACATGACTGTCCAGGTTTGTTAGAATATGGCTGCACTGATCAACAACCTCGCCAACTGGTAACTCTGATACAGACGTCAAATGTATGATTAACTGCTGTATAATTCTGGAATACGCAAGTGTTGTGTTGATTTAACCTTCTGCAGTTAAGGCTTGTAGACACCCTCGCCTGCCAAAGGCTGGTACGACTGATGACGTTAGTACCAGCTCTTCTATCTTCTATGCCCCGGGAACATCCCTGTAAAAAATTCCTTTTACCATCAGCCAATGAAATCGCCCACGAGGAGTGTGATCAGCATCCAGCCAAGTGGTCATTTTGGGTGATTTCAGCCACACAGTGCTCGTGTTACATGCAGTGTTTATGGTGTTAATGGGTCATTGTGATTCCTACCGGTCGTGTATCCATCTTCAAACTGGGGTGGGTATTTGCTCCCACGGCTGACACAGTAGTAACTGTTGAAGACAACTTCTGTAATTCTGTACTATATGATAGTAACACACTTTTACGTTAACAATACAGGAAAAGCCGTTTCGAAATGTCTACCGTACAACATATTGAAATACAACCAGAAACACAAATTGATGACACAATTTCAAAATGGCATTTTTAATAAAAATTGCATTCGTAGAAATAATAATCAGTGGAATTTATCTACCCATCACTCAAGCTCATTCACTCGTCGTACCCGTCAAGAGGTAGTCATCATTTAGAATGACTATGTTACTTTTGCATAATGAGATAGATGCATCTCTGTCTACGAAGTGCTTATGGAATTATCTGAGTAACCGTGCAAAACATTACTAATAAATACATATTTTCAATATAAAATAAATCTACCTATATAGGTATTTCATAACTGTGGAGAGGTAACTGTTAACAA
>JAODUO010000399.1:280000-305000 GCA_025642075.2 Ridgeia piscesae | reverse complement strand
ACGTCTGCCTGTTGAGGTATTTCGTTTATTGTCATATTGCATGTCATTGCATTCATTGCATAATGCCATAATGTTACATGCATTTCAGACAACAGTTGTTGTATAATAATTATACAGAAATAACACTTTATTAGTTGTTAAATATTTACATAACTAAATGTTTTGTACAAGTGATTGTTTTATGTGTTAATGATATACACTGCGACTCATGAAATAGTACTTGACAGAAATATAGCCCAGTAGGTACAATTCAGATATATTGTATAGATGGATGATGCTGACAGGGAAGAAGACATTCACATTCCAACATTCGTGGAAGAGGATGTGGACAACTACGTTGAGCAAGTACGGAAACAGGTGATAAGCGTTCATGAACAGGTGTGTAAAAGTAGTGAGGGTTTTTACAAGATAATGTAAACAGTAAAATAATATAACCCTGTCCATTGTGATGAACCAATTTATGTTGCTTTTCATTGGTGGATCCATATCACCAACTGAATTCAAAGTCTCTTACTTTCCCATACAGATAACATAAGCTGACTATGAATATAGCACAACCACTGGTCAGATAGATATAACATTGTTATCAAGTTACAACTCCTAGAATTGTGTCCCTTACTATATTATATTCTTTCTTGTGTATAAATTATTACTTGTAACTGACAATTTTATATATTTAAGCCTTCCATCCAACTATGTTCTAAGCACCATGACTTTCCATGTTCACACAAATGTCACAACTGCCCAACAGCGCCAATCTAAGCAGTACATGAACAGACAGACAAAGGGAGTGACATCATTTCACTTTAAGATTGGGGACATCGTCCTGAAACGAAACATGAGGAACATCGGGAGGAAAGGTGGCAAACTGAAGCCACAATGGAATGGGCCATTCAGGTAACAATTTTAATTATTTGCCTGAATTTAAACTTATCCTCAATAAATTTGACAAATGTTTCACGTGTCTTACTTACTTTTTAAAATAAGAACTGAACTAGATGTGTGAACATTATAGATTGGGACAAGACAGCACTAATTAGAAACAAGATGCATGAGACAACATTGCTGCTGAATCCTAAATTGGCTAACTAACAACATACTTATTCACATTTTAATTGGATTTCTTCAAGCATCACATATTACTTACTTGGAATTTTCTGATAAATGCAATGACAAACATTGATCATTGGAGGTAAACGTAGTCATCGCAAGATGGTGATGATATTGGAGATTGGATTACTGTGAGATAATAATAATATTCCTGATAATATGTTCCTTATCATCAGGATCAGAAATATCGGGCCAAACTACCAGGTGACACTGGCAAAAACAGCTGGCGTGATCTTAATGACAAAGGTGGCCTATGACCAGCTGAAACCCTACCACACACCTCACCTTCCTACCCCACTGTCTGCTCCTACCCCACTGTCTTCTCCTACCCCACTGTCTGCTCCTACCCCACTGTCTTCTCCTACCCTACTGTCTTCTACTACCCCACTGTCTTCTCTTGCCCCACTGTCCTCTCCTACCCCATTGTCTTCTCCTATCCCACTGTCTTCTCATACCCCACTGTCTTCTCCTACCTCACTGTCCTCTCCTACCCCACTGTCTTCTCCTACCTCACTGTCTTCTCATACCCCACTGTCTTCTCCTACCTCACTGTCCTCTCCTACCCCACTGTCTTCTCCTACCTCACTGTCTTCTCCTACCCCATTGTCTTCTCCTATCCCACTGTCTTCTCATACCCCACTGTCTTCTCCTACCCCACTGTCTTCTCCTACCCCACTGTCTTCTCCTACCCCACTGTCCTCTCCTACCCCACTGTCTTCTCCTAACCCACTGTCTTCTCATACCCCACTGTCTTCTCATACCCCACTGTCTTTTCATACCCCACTGTCTTCCCCTATCCCACTGTCTTCTCCTACCCCACTGTCCTCTCCTTCCCCACTGTCCTCTCCTACTCCACTGTCCTCTCCTACCCCACTGTCTTCCTACCCCACTGTCTTCTCCTACCCCACTGTCTTCTCCTACCCCACTGTCTTCTCCTACCCCACTGTCCTCTCCTACCCCACTGTCCTCTCCTACTCCACTGTCCTCTCCTACCCCACTGTCTTCTCCTACCCCACTGTCTTCTCACACCCCACTGTCCTCTCCTACCCCACTGTCCTCTCCTACCCTACTGTCTTCTCATACCCCACTGTCCTCTCCTACCCCACTGTCTTCTCCTACTCCACTGTCTTCTCCTACCCCACTGTCCTCTCCTACCCTACTGTCTTCTCATACCCCACTGTCCTCTCCTACCCCATTGTCTTCTCCTACCCCACTGTCTTCTCCTACCCCACTGTCTTCTCCTACCCCACTGTCTTCTCCTACCCCACTGTCTTCTCCTACCCCACTGTCTTCACCTACCCCACTGTCTTCTCCTATTCCACTGTCCTCTCCTACCCCACTGTCCTCTCCTACCCCACTGTCTTCTCCTACTCCACTGTCCTCTCCTACCCCACTGTCTTCTCCTACTCCACTGTCTTCTCCTACCCCACTGTCTTCTCATACCACACTGTCCTCTCCTACGCCACTGTCTTCTCATACCCCACAGTCTTATAATACCCCACTGTCTTCTCATACCCCATTGTCTTCTCATACCCCACTGTCTCTTCCGTCTAAGGTGACAGCTGGTGGAATCACCATGACGCAGAAACATTTGCGCACATTTTTGCCATGGGAATGGCTGAATGACAACGTATGTTATCTTAAAAAAACAGTTTGTGCATCCATGTTCCACATACTTTCTGAAGTTATATATTCACGCACAGACACACACACAGACACACAGACACACACACACACACAGACACACACAGACACACACAGACACACACACACACACACACACACACACACACACACACACACACACACACACACACACACACACACTATAACGGCCAGCGTTGAACAATCACATGGTGTACTGGTATATAATAAACCATGGTTATAATTATTATCTGAAAACTATTAAATAGAATCAATGCGTGTGCACACAACATGTAATGTTTGCATAAAGAACACCAGCAGGGTGTGAACCTGCCACACACAACACTGAATCGATATTACCGTAAACTATCCAAGTGAACAAAATGGTTAGACAAACAACTGACAATACATTTGCATTACAACACAGTATTCTAAATGCAATCAGTCACAACTGTATTTTATATTATTAGAAAAATTTAATTTATATCATCTGACAGGAATACATAATTATTAAAAATCTAAAAACAAGTATGCACAAATTCACTTTTCTGGATAACACTGCTAACTTTGTTTTGAACTCTTCTTTTGTGGAAACACATCATCCGTCACCATGGCTGTCAAACACCCTATTTGAACGATTATTTCTACCTGAAAAAGTGAAAAATTACAAAACCAGTACAGTTGTTTCCCACAAGCATGAGTTCTTAATGGTGGTTATTACAACAGGTCATTTTGCATTGCCTAACAATATCCAGCATTTTCTCTAGTTTATTATCCTCTGTATGTCTAATGACATCCCAAATATAAATAGGGTATGTGTCATTTAATACATATTAGGTTTTATTGTGGGGTATGTGTGTGTAAAATAGTCATGACATTGCTTTATTGACTAATACAATGTAACTTTATTATAGGACTGACGTAGACCTGTTCAAATTAGTGTCTTCGCAAGAGTGACACTGTTGGTGGCACTGCAATCAAGTAACACTTCTTATTTATTCTGCTCATTTCTCCTGTTCAAGGTGTCTGTTTGTGGCCATATTCTCCTTGTCTATCCCATATCCTTTTTCTTGTTCAGTGTCTCTGTGGCCTTCTCTTCACCTCTTATCTGGTGTTTCTATAATAATATGTTAACAGATATATAAGATAAATATCATAGTTATTAAAATATAATGAACAAAAGCAAAATAATACAAATCCAACAACAGATGTATTTTAAAGACTACATAAAAGTCATACAAGGCAACGTATTTATTACAGGTTCAAGAATTTTTATATCTTTCAATAATATATTTTTCCACAAACAAAACGTAGAACGAATTAATTAAAGGTTATCGTGAAACTGAGATAATGTGCTAAAGACAGAATTTTGTTAAGATAAAATCCATGAAATTATGTTATTTATAAAATTTAAAAAGAGGGTATCCGGAAGTGGGAGACACTGGGAACATTCTGCCTATAGTACAATCTAATGTATCTACTTGGGCTCGGGACTCCGCTTTGGTTGCTCCTTACAACGTTCCCCTGGCGAGAAATGTCACGACCTTCAACCCTCACAACTGACCACTGTGCTACGAGAAAGGGAGGGAGTATCTGCCCCTAAGCCCGGCGTTCCATTGCCGGATGTGACCCTCTATATTGCGAGCATCACGTGATACACCCTTTGCCACGAGGCATCGAATACACATCAGTTACAATTATAGTAGCAATTTCCTTTCTTTATATACCATATAGTGTTTGACTGGCGAGATTGTGGTCTCAACTTGTCTTAACTTAAACTGATATAACTATTTCCAGTGAAGTTATTTGTATTGTAGAATGGCGTTAAAACATCGTTTATATGTTATATTATATCATATGATACATTAAACATGTTAACATGTGAAACTATAATTATTCATCCATGCACAGTTAGGATAGGTATGTTTTACACCAGGCGACGTGAAACCAAGATGGCGCACACATCGTCGCCATTTTGTCCTTCATAAAATGTAACAAGGAATTACTTTAAAATGTTGATGCATAATTCCATATAACTCAAATTTGTAAACAAGAATACATAACATAAAATAATAAACATATAATTAACAGATGTAGACTAAGACAACTTTAGTTATTTTATTAAAGATATTATCGACACCAATCAGCATAGTGATCATAATTTTGTTTTCCACATGCGTGTTGGCTTAAACAGGCAAAACATCTTTTATATGTTATATCACATGATACATTAAACATGTTAACATGTGAACCTATAATTATTCATCCATGCAGATTTATGGATAGGAATGTTTTATAACAGGCGACGTGAAACCAAGATGGCGCACACATCGTCGCCATTTTGTCCTTCATAAAATGTAACAAGGAATTACTTTAAATGTTGATACATAATTCGCATAATTCCATATAACTCAAATTGGTAAAAAAGAATACATAACATAAAATAATAAACATGTAACAGATGTAGACAAAGCCAATTTATTTTATTTAAGATATTATCAACACCAATCAGCATAGTGATCATAATTTTGTTTTCCACATACGTGTAAGCTTAAACAGGCAAAAGCACTTGTCCCAACAATGGTATTGACTTTAGGGACAAAAACTAGAAATGATCGAAGCTAGGCAACATTTCTCATCGGAGTAAGCAATTAATTTAAAGATCTTAAAGATAATACGATATCGGACAGGAAGACAATGCAATGACTTTAGAAGCCGCATATAACGAATAAAACATGGAGACCTAGTCTCAATCCTTGCTAAGCAATTCTGAACACATTGTAATTTTGTGATGCTGTTAAAGGTAAAATTATGGTAGAGGGGATTACAACAGAAACATGCATTAAATCACGAATATGATTATATAACAATAATGGAATGTACGAGCATTAGTTGTCTTTCCACCACAAACCATAAACGTTCATACCTTCGAGTAATTGCATCGTCCAATCTGTGCCCGTCCTCGTTGTGTTTCGGCATCTGTTGATATCCTAGTGTCTGCTAACATCTTAAACTGCACCATGTGTTGAGACCAACTGTCACACTACATTGAGCGTCAAACGTGCATCGTCTGCTGCACTCGACCCCAATCGAACAAACCAAGAAACAGATGAAGTTGGCCTTGCACTGTTAACGGGGAGAACTACATTTTGACCCCAACGATTCCATGGTATTGGTTGTTGCAATGTCATGTGGAAGTCACCGATATGGCGAAGCTACATGTTGTCAACCACTGCGTAGCAGCAAAACCATTAGGAGGCCGCAAGCTACGCCAATTGACGGATTGCATTGTCTGTGTTAAACTGTGATAATGTCAATGAAGCATGGCAGGTATTACACAATTGCTTTGTATGGCATAAATAGCTTCGACGTTCGTGTAGATGTGCAAATAGCCATGACCGAATCCATGTGCGCCTTAATGGGAATGAGAGAATGGGTACCAAAAAACGAGTGGCGGGGGAAAACGTGGAGGAAGAGGGGTGTAGACGAGCAGAGAAGAGTGGGAAAGAATAAGGAAAACGGGATAGATATAGTGTGACGCAGAGACAGAGAAGGGAGGATCGGAGGAAGAGGGAGTGAGAGAGAGAGAGAGAGAGAGAGAGAGAGAGGGAGGGAGGGGAGAGAGAGAGAGAGGGGAGGTAGGGAGGGAGGGAGGAGGAAGGGAGGAAGGGAGGGAGGAGGGAGGGAGGAAGGAGGGAGGGAGGGAGGGAGGGAGGGAGGAGGGAGGGAGGGAGGGAGGGAGGGAGGAGGGAGGGAGGGAGGAGGGAGGAGGGGAGGGAGGGAGGGAGGGAGGGAGGGGAGGGAGGGAGGGAGGGAGGAGGGAGGGAGGGGGGGAGGGAGTAATAATTTAATGTTCAAGTTTTATTTAGTTTATATCTTAATGGATGTAGCATTATTGGAAAAGTTAACTATATTTTGTCCCGTAACATGCAGCACTGGCATACTTGTTTTGGCGTATCATGTTTATTGAAATATTACAGATATTGATAGTTGGCCGGGATTTTATCGAATCACAAATTTGGAATAACCCGAATACAACTGTGTGTGTGTGTGTGTACGTGGTGTGTGTGTGTGTGTGTGTGTGTGTGCGTGCGTGCGTGCGTGCGTGCGTGCGCGTGCGTGCGTGCGTGCGTGCGTGCGTGCGTGCGTGTGTGTGTATCCAGAATTTCTTGCCTTCCCAGAAATCATAATAAAAATCTGTTGAGGAATTACGAAATCTAAAAATAATTGTCTTTGAGGTACATTTTTATTGTAACCCTTCAAGACCATCCATATCAATAAGGCAAGACAGAAGAATAAGTGTGGTCTGCCTCCTTGGAATCAACAGTGGATGCATCTTTGTACCGTGGCTCCACGAAACTCTTCAGTCATAGAGGTACAACAAAGGAGAAGTATTTCGTGTAGGGTCACTAGGGAGGCGAAAGCTGTCAAATGCGTTTCGTGAGTATTTCGAGCTTCCTACATCTGCAAAAAACGCATACACGTGCTGCAGCAACACACGTGGCGGTGTTGGAAAATTTAGTATAATGTGTTACTGTCTCGAAAAAACAACTAAAGCAAAGGGGAGAGAATGAAGTTCGTGCACCTGACCTGGCAGCGACTTCGCCTTTCCGGATACAAATTTTGTAAAGCCACTGCTTGCAATGCTATCTGCGTTGCGATTGGTTGCTGGAAGTAAACACGCGCCACGTGCATTTGGCAGTGCTACTTGGCAGGCGTGAGCGTCGTCGGATCGAGGAATACACAAAACAAACCTGAACGCGCGCAAAGTGAACTGAGCGAACTGACCTACATAAAAACATCACGCGCTGTTTTTCTACCGCGTATAAGAGGGGTGTAACGGGGCATACTAAAAGGCGGGCCACAATTGGCAGACCGCGCGGAAACGGCAGACCACATTCACAAAGATGCCACCGATCGGTACGCTCCATGTTTACGAGCTTTGTTTTTGTTTGCGCTTCCGATCGTAAATATTGGAGACTTTTATTATTGTGTTGTACTAACAATTCTAAATGTAATACCGAATTGTATTACTTGTATTTATAAAATCCTAGAAATTAATTAAAATGTTAGGCCTTACTAATTAACTGTACGAGTATTCGCTCAGTCAAAAATAGAAGTCCCACATAGTCATAGATTATAGACGGCAGCTGCATACTATCGGTTTATTTAAATCGTTTGATGTAATGAATTGCCTGTGTTCATAGGGCACTAATTCCCGTTATTGAATACCGAAACGGTCACCTGGCAGGTGAGGAATTCTGAGGCTCCAGCCATCTTTTGGTGTTCTTTGATCTACTGTGAAAGGGCATATATGTGGATTGATCTCGGATTGCACTGATAGCTGCATATTCGTTAGTGGGTGGGTGAATAGTTCGTGTTATTGAGGGTTATTTAATAGAATGTACTTCACTAAGATCATGGATGTTATATCTGTGGCTAGCTGTCTTTTGATGTAACAACTCGCCTAACGTACATGTTTTCATAGGAAATTATACACTTGTTATTGGATGCCGGCATTTGGTGAGGACATCTGAATGTTGATGGACATTATCTCTTCACAAGTGTACGTTAATTGTAGGTCTAGTTATTACTATCACTGAGACTCATTAGTACTTATGCTACTTATTACAATCACACTCGTTTTATCACCCCCCATTAAAAGTATAACACTGATATGACCTATAGGTATATTAATTAAAAAAATTAAAAGCACAAAATAAAAATATATTTTTTATATAAAAAGTAAGGCATTTGGTGAGGACATCTGAATTCTAAAGTATGACTAATATCTATATAAATAAAGCATTTAATAACATAACAATATTAATAAAAGTTTAATAAAATACAACAAATTTAAATAAATTTAATAACATTAAAAATATGAATGTAGGCCATAAAAAATTATAAAGTCATATGCATGTTAAGATGTATTATATAAATGTTATATATGCAGTACATGATGGTATATACATTGTATTACACACACCACACACACACACACACACACACACACACACACACACACACACACACACACACACACACACACACACACACACACCCACACCACACACACACACACACACACACACACACACACACACACACACACACATGATATGTCATTGTTGAAGTGAAATAGTAATACTAAGAATACTTACTGTGTTGGTGAAAATAAAAACAAACAAACAACAAATCCAAGAATTGTTATTTCGCCTTTCAAACATTGAACATATATGCTAACTTGTAGTACTGTAGTTAAATTTGCTTATTACACGTATGTTATTATTGAAAGACATCTCAACATCACAAGAACACCGTAAAAACAGCAACTATAAGGCGCCAACTAGAACAACGCACGTAAAGGGCCCCCCACGTAAACATGGAGCGTACCGATCGGTGGCATCTTTGTGAATGTGGTGAATCTCGTCTGCCGTTTCCGCGCGGTCTGCCAATTGTGGCCCGCCTTTTAGTATGCCCTGTATAAGATCGTTAGAATCTAGGTGAAAAAAAATTATTGGTAGAATAAGAGGGTAAATAGCCGAAAATACGACATTGTTTCGATTATGATGCACAGCTAATAATTATTATCACATGCATTTAAAACATAAAATTATTTCCATTTTTATTACATAAATATTATTTTCGCAATTAATTAATCTCACTTGTTAATAATTATGACATGCATTTAAAACATATATTTACATTTTTATCACACAAATTTAATTTTTGCAATTAATTGTGCTCCCTTGCCAATCATTATGTTTGACATGCTTTTAAAATAGTAATTTTCATTTTAACTAGATAACTTTATTTTTTTATTTTTAAAGTCATGTCCAATCAATTTCATACAAGTTATACATGAAAATATAAAATAAATGAAAATAAACAGTAAAACCTTTAAATATTAAATAACTTGCACAAGGCTAGCTTGTAAAGTACAATGTGAACATGCAACTACATTACTTGAAGAAGAAATATGTAGACATTTTTATTTCAAAACAAACAACTGATAATACTAATAATTAATAAATAGACAAGAAAATATATATATTGGTAGACATTTAAAAATAATAAGACAGTACAAAACGTAATCATGAATATTATCATCTGGAGAATCATTGATATTCATAACTGGACATTAAGAGTCAGGTTGAAATAATAGTAATGCTTAATGTGTTAACTCTTAAATGTAATATATTTATGACATCATTCAACTCAACATTAATTTATGCAAGGCTGGCTTGTAAAGTACAATGTGAACACATCTTTTATATAACCTGACAAACAAACATGTCTTACTCACTCCTAGTCTTATAATGAGTAAATATATATTGTAGTGCCATGAACAAAAAATATGACAGAGGCAAATTATCTACCAAGACAAACAATACAAGTTATATAATAATACTATTGTAAACACAATTGCTGTAAAACAACCAGAACACACTCATTGTATGAGTGAACAGTATTGCATTGAAGCACAAGTAATTTCACTTAACTGAAACTAAGGCTGTTTTTTCCCACAAAGATATTGCTAGTGTAAAACATTCAGAATTTGCAACATGCACTTATAGTTGTACATAGCAAGCTGCAGTGCTATAAGTTCATTCTACACATACACACAATATCAACAATGAACACAAATGACAAGCAGACTGCCACAGTGCTGTTATGATTTACAAAACATTATATTTTCTAGGTGTGGAAATGGAATTAATTACTCTTGTTGCAATTCCAACTGTTTCTCACACACATTTGATTGAGGTAAACACAATGTCCACAATGCAATAAATGTAGTGCTTTTTAGCCAAAGCAATGTTTGCACACAACATATGCGGGGTTGTGTGGTGCTTGCCTCTTCTTCTTCTTTTCCTCTTCTCGCAAGGACTTGCTGAAGTAATTTTTTCTCTTTACATGTTTTTCATCAATTAATGTAGTTGTAATAACTTGTATATTCTGTATGTTCACATTCTACTTTTAAAGCTAGCCTTGTGCAATTTATTTTATATGTAAGAGTTTTATTGTTTAATTTAATTTCTTTTATATTCTCATGTATGACTTGTATGAACATTATTGGAAATGACTGTAACAAATACCATATATAGTAAAAATGGAAATAAATGTTGTTTTAAATGCATGTCATAATAATTATTAGCAAGTGAGCACAATTAATTGCGAAAATTATTTGTTTTAAATAAAAATGGAAATAAATGTTTTAAATGCATGTCATAATTATTAGCAAGTGAGATTAATTAATTGCGAAAATAAAATGTATGTAATGAAAATGTAAATAAATGGTTTAAATGCGTGTCATAATTATTAGCAAGTGAGATTAATTAATTGCGAAAATAAAATGTATGTAATGAAAATGTAAATAAATGGTTTAAATGTGTATAATTATTAGAAAATAAAATGTAATTAATAAAAATGAAATAAATGCACGTGATTATAATCGAAACAATATCGTATTTTCGGCTGTTTACCCTCTCATTCTACCAATATAGTTTTTCCACCTAGATTCTAACGATCTTATATGCGGCAGAAACACAGCGCGTAATGTTTTTATGTAGGTCAGTTCGCTCAGTTCACTTTGCGCACGTTCTGGTTTGTTTTGTGTATTCCTCGATCCGACGACGCTCCGCCTGCCAAGTCGCACTGCCAAATGCACGTGGCGCGTGTTTACTTCCAGCAACCAATCGCAACGCAGATAGCATTGCAAGCAGTGCCTTAAAAAATTTGTATCCGGAAAGGCGAAGTCGCGCCCTGCTCAGCCTCACTCTCAGGTTGCTGATACACTCAGGCTGGATCGTTCCGTGTTAGCCGTATAGACTTGATTTTAATTTGGACTATGGCTATGCATGGTAAGATGAGTGAAAAGGGTTTTAATTTTTAATCAGTTCTCCCTCACAAATACTGTAAAAAGCATATTCTAAAAAGATCAATATATCAACAGGGCCGGTGTCATATAGAATATTGACCCGGGGGTAAAGTGACCCGTGGGTCACTATTCTACATAGAATAATTACCCCCGGGTCACTTTTCCATAGATTTTCAGTTATAGAAAAATGACCCGGCCTATAGAAAAATGACCCGCCCCCATATTTTATGGATATATATTTGAAATAATGGTTTTGATCATAATGTTAGATTACAGCACCTAAACAACTATTTCACTTCAAAAGATAATATCTAATGTTAAATTTAGGTCACCAAAAATGAAAAAGTTTTTTTATTTCTGTTAGCAAATGTCATTGATATTAAAAAAAGCCATCCAGTTATTTTATTCTTTGGCAAGGGAGTCAGTGTATCCTATTATTTGGTGAACTTGGTAGTAAATCTCAACTGGTTTAGCAATTGCAGTTGACTAGATGAGGTAAATGGTTCACCAGGTAACCTGCTTAGAAGTTGGGAAGCCATATCCTTGCCATTTAGTGCCAGTGTAATTACCAAATGGATATTTATTTACTGTAATGCTCGTACGAATCATACACCATCACATAACCTTATAAATTGCCAAATATTTTTATAACATTGACTATTATGAGCCACGGGTCAATATACTATACCATAGAAATATGACCCCCCCCATTACTGTGAAATATTTATTTGGTAATTATCAAATGGATATTTATTGTAATGCTTGTACGAATCATACAACATCACATAACCTTATAAATTGCAAAGTATTTTGATAACATTTACTATTATGAGCCACAGGTCAATATACTATACCATAGAAATATGACCCCCCATTACTGTAAAATATTTATTTGGTAATTATCAAATGGATATTTATTTACTGTAATGCTTGTACGAACCATACACCATCACATAACCTTATAAATTGCTAAATATTTTGATAACATTGACTATTATGAGCCACGGGTCAATATACTATACCATAGAAATATGACCCCCCCATTACTGTAAAATATTTATTCGGTAATTACCAAATGGATATTTATTTACTGTAATGCTTGTACGAATCATACACCATCATGTAACCTTATCAATTGCCAAATAGTTTTATAACATTGACTATTATGAGCCACGGGTCAATATACTATACCATAGAAATATGACCCCCATTACTGTAAAATATTTATTCGGTAATTATCAAATGGATTTTTATTGTAATGCTTGTACGAATCATACACCGTCACATAACCTTATAAATTGCAAAGTATTTTTATAACATCGACTATTATGAGCCACGGGTCAATATACCATACCATAGAAATATGACCCCCCCCTTACTGTAAAATATTTATTTGGTAATTATCAAATGGATATTTATTGTAATGCTTGTACGAATCATACACCATCACATAACCTTATAAATTGCGAAATATTTTTTATAACATTGACTATTATGAGCCACAGGTCAATATACTATACCATAGAAATATGACCCCCCATTACTGTAAAATATTTATTTGGTAATTACCAAATGGATATTTATTTACTGTAATGCTCGTACGAATCATACACCATCACATAACCTTATAAATTGCCAAATATTTTTATAACATTGACTATTATGAGCCACGGGTCAATATACTATACCATAGAAATATGACCCCCCCATTACTGTGAAATATTTATTTGGTAATTATCAAATGGATATTTATTGTAATGCTTGTACGAATCATACAACATCACATAACCTTATAAATTGCAAAGTATTTTGATAACATTTACTATTATGAGCCACGGGTCAATATACTATACCATAGAAATATGACCCCCCATTACTGTAAAATATTTATTTGGTAATTATCAAATGGATATTTATTTACTGTAATGCTTGTACGAATCATACACCATCACATAACCTTATAAATTGCTAAATATTTTGATAACATTGACTATTATGAGCCACGGGTCAATATACTATACCATAGAAATATGACCCCCCATTACTGTAAAATATTTATTCGGTAATTACCAAATGGATATTTATTTACTGTAATGCTTGTACGAATCATACACCATCATGTAACCTTATCAATTGCCAAATAGTTTTATAACATTGACTATTATGAGCCACGGGTCAATATACTATACCATAGAAATATGACCCCCCATTACTGTAAAATATTTATTCGGTAATTATCAAATGGATTTTTATTGTAATGCTTGTACGAATCATACACCGTCACATAACCTTATAAATTGCAAAGTATTTTTATAACATCGACTATTATGAGCCACGGGTCAATATACCATACCATAGAAATATGACCCCCCCTTACTGTAAAATATTTATTTGGTAATTATCAAATGGATATTTATTGTAATGCTTGTACGAATCATACACCATCACATAACCTTATAAATTGCCAAATATTTTTTATAACATTGACTATTATGAGCCACAGGTCAATATACTATACCATAGAAATATGACCCCCCATTACTGTAAAATATTTATTTGGTAATTACCAAATGGATATTTATTTACTGTAATGCTTGTACGAATCATACACCATCATATAACCGTATAAATTGCCAAATAGTTTTATAACATTGACTATTATGAGCCACGGGTCAATATACTATACCATAGAAATATGACCACCCCATTTATCTAGTTAAAATTTTATTTGGAATTACCAAAATATTTTTACTGATGTTGTCAATCAACAACATATGTAATTGAAATAGTTTAAAATGACTTTATGGCACGGTAATATCATACCATGAATATACCACTATTTAATCAAAGTGCAATGTTCCATAAACACAAAAAAATACTGTCTTGGTGATTACACATTAATACATCAAAAAAAGATCTTAAGGAAACAGTTGGCATACCATATCAATTTTCAATAAAGTATTTGATAAACTCACAAACTACTCTCAATATACTACTTAAAACGTAAAAAAATCCATAGACAGTGGGTGCTTGTGATCTCGGCCCATGGTGAATTCGGCCCACTTGATGGACTGTAGAGTTTGGATACTTTTGATCCAAATGTATCCTGCCATGTTCACTGACAGGACTTGTAAGATGTAAACACTGTAAGTCACAATTTTAATATTTATTAAATAAAAACAATTTCATGAACTGCAATGACGATATTTTGCTCATATCAAGACAAACATTGACTGATTGCATGTAAAAATGCCTACACTGTAGTGCTGGTTTGATACTTACGTTGTCCATTTAATATTCACATAAAACACAGTTCCCAGTAGAAGCACAGTATGCAACAGAAATAGTGCTGGTTCGATACGAGAATTCTTCGATATCAATCGATATATTGCTGGTTCAATACCAGAATTCTGCGATATCAATCGATACCAGATTTTTATTCCATACTCAAAATTTACCTTGTAAGTCTAATTCAGTACAGTAGAGATTTCCAAAGAAACACACTATCCACTTAGAGTAATGCCACAGAAACGCACAACATGTTTCACTTGTAGGGAAATATGTGATAATTGTAGTCATGCAAACAATGATAAACATGCAATTTTCATTTTATTTAAGTAAACAAACAACAGTTTCAATATAAGTGATTACTGTTGTAAAGCTAAAAAGTAATTGTAATATAATATTAAAACAATAAAGACAACTGCAGTAAAATACATTAATTAATTGCACTGAATTATTTTAAATTAATAGCAGTACTTCAACCCAGTTGTTTGCAAATACACTATAAAATTATAGCAGCTTAATTTCAAGTAAACATGTCCTCTAAAGTTACCATCAACAAGTACAGCTGAAACATAACATACAAATAATATGTTATTGTTAAACACACCTATCACTTATAATTTAGTGCCAGCACAGCTGAACATTCACTGTTATAACTGTTTTTTTATATTAACTATATCGTAAAGATAATTGTGATTTAACATCAAAACTGTATAGACGATTACAATAAAATAACACTAATTAATAATAGAAAAAAATATAAAATAAAAATATATAAAACTTAAATTACCACGTTATCAAGTACACATAACAAGCCCCATAATGATTTTGTAACTGTTTTCAAGAACAGGTCGGTTTCTTCCTCTGCCTCTGCCTCTGCCTCTGCCTCTGCCTTGCCTCTGCCTCTGCCTCTGCCTCTGCCTCTGCCTCTGCCTCTGCCTCTGCCTCTGCCTCTGCCTCTGCCTCTGCCTCTGCCTCTGCCTCTGCCTCTGTCCAGTCATGCCGTCTTGCCCTGCCATCTGCCTTCTGCCTCTTTAGCACACTGTCTTCATGATCCTGTCATGCCTGTTCTGCCTCTAAGCACATCTGCTTCAGTGAAATCCTCATGGCCAGTTATCTGCCAGTCTTTAAGACAGGCAGACTGATCAGTTTGCAGTTGTAAATACCTGTCATGGCCAGTTATCTGCCAGTCTTTAAGACAGACAGACTGATCAGTTGACAGTTGTAAATACCTGTCATGGCCAGTTATCTGCCAGTCTTTAAGACAGACAGACTGATCAGTTGACAGTTGTAAATACCTGTCATGGCCAGTTATCTGCCAGTCTTTAAGACAGACAGACTGATCAGTTGACAGCTGTAAATACCTGTCATGGCCAGTTATCTGCCAGTCTTTAAGACAGACGACTGATCAGTTGACAGCTTGTAAATACCTGTCATGGCCAGTTATCTGCCAGTCTTTAAGACAGACAGACTGATCAGTTGACAGCTGTAAATACCTGTCATGGCCAGTTATCTGCCAGTCTTTAAGACAGACGGACTGATCAGTTGACAGTTGTAAATACCTGTCATGGCCAGTTATCTGCCAGTCTTTAAGACAGACAGACTGATCAGTTGACAGTTGTAAATACCTGTCATGGCCAGTTATCTGCCAGTCTTTAAGACATACAGACTGATCAGTTGACAGTTGTAAATACCTGTCATGGCCAGTTATCTGCCAGTCTTTAAGACAGTACGGACTGATCAGTTGACAGCTGTAAATACCTGTCATGGCCAGTTATCTGCCAGTCTTTAAGACAGACGGACTGATCAGTTGACAGCTGTAAATACCTGTCATGGCCAGTTATCTGCCAGTCTTTAAGACAGACGGACTGATCAGTTGACAGTTATAAATACCTGTCATGGCCAGTTATCTGCCAGTCTTTAAGACATACAGACTGATCAGTTGACAGTTGTAAGTACCTGTCATGGCCAACTGCCATCTGACATGTGTTTGATCTAGTTCCTATGGCTTTATTTTCAATGAGAAATATATACTAACTACAGAATCACACCTATTTTGAAGCCTTAATTATTTAATACTATATTTGAATTTAGAAAATGTTTTTATTCCTTTTATTCCAGTTATATTTCTACCTGTCCAAAATGGGTCTTACCCATCCAAATGGTGGCAGGTTTTTATCAAAACTCAAATAACTGACACCCACAGCTCGCTTGGGCTGATTACAAGCCAAAACAGTGTAACATTACACAAAACCACATTGTTTGGCAATTGTATGCCAGGAGTATATAATTCTTCAAGGGCAAATTTATACATGCCAATGATTTCCATTCCTACTCAGCCAGAAATGCTAACTCAAGTGTGAAGTTTATGTTCGTAGGGTGTCTGCAGACCAGACATGGGTCAAATACATTGAAATGTGTTTAAATATAAATACTCTTGACAGATTCAAATACAATTACAAACACTTTTAAATGCAAATGTATTTAAATACAAATACATGGGAAAGTATTTCAAATATTTATCATTTTCACGATATATTGCAGTTTGCTGACTATATTACAGTGACAACTGACTCACAAACCTCTATCCACAGAGGTAAAGGCCTTAATCTGTTGTTTGTTAAGCCATCATAAAATGTCTACTGTATTGTCCCTAACAGACACGCACTACCTAATAGATGCCCACCCCTTTTTAGATGTGAAACAATCCGTTATAATGTATTTGAGTGACGCAAAAATGCAACAGAGTAGACGCTACAATTATTGGCAAAGATGGCGCCCAGACTAATGCTATTCTAAAATAATAATTGTACCAAGGGCAATTGAACCGTTACTGGTGAGACTTTCGTAAGTAAATATATGGTAAATGTAAATGCTTACCACAAAGAGGGCTTTTATTTTATGGTGTTATCAGAGAGGCCGTCATGGGCATCGAACAAATGGCGGATTTGTTTTCGTTGGACTAACCGCTGACTGTTCGCATAAAGTTTCTGTGCGACAACAACGAAACAACATATGGTGCTGCTTGCATATTTTATTGCAACAATCAAGACAAACAATTACAACAAATTCGATGGAATTATGCAAACGAATTAGAGTAGAGATAAAGTTGAGATTGTCATCTGTCTCACAACTCCATTCCAGACGAATCGCACGCGGGCGCGGAATGCGACTGGCATCAACCAACTTCGATAACAAGAATAAATCAGAGTAACTTTCATATTCAGGCATATGTGGTTTGCTTCTGTCGTTAAATCAGACAGTTGACAATTTGAATAATTGCGTCTTTCATTGCCTCATGGTTGTATACAATTCTAGCCAGGACTACGTACATCGTTATCGATATTGTGTATCGACACTGATTTGCCATTTCAGATGCACATGGCCAATGCAGCTTTTACATGCAGAAAATCCACTCTATGTTCACATTACTATATTTATTTGACATTATTAAAGTAATTTTAAGAACACGTAGATTGTACCAAAAGCAGTTAAAATGTTGATTTAAAAAGAAGTATGCCTCGGTTCATTCACTTGGAGTACATTTGTGTACTTCAGTTGCGTCACATCGTGGATTAGTTACCAACTCTGTTTAGAAGCCAATATAGTGGGTGACCACATTCGACTCACTTTTGAGAAACGATCCTTTGAGAAATTAATAGACGCACACTCAAGCCTTCCCACTGCGCACAGAATAACCTCATGCCAGCTTGGAGAACAATTGACCTATGATGACTTTCATGTGCTAATCCACCCTCTGGTTATGAGTAAACAAAATGGTCAACAAAAGTTGTGGTGAGCCAGGGCCATGAAGGGCCCCTGCTGTCAAGTGTCTTCTTCACTAATTAGTTCTGTTGGGTGAAAGACATGTTTAAGATACAATCAATGGGTATGGGTATTTGTAGTAAATGTAAATGTAATCAGTTTGGTTGGCGTTACATGTGATCTTGAAATAGACATGTTGATGTGTATTGACAACGTATTTAAATACTTTGAAAAAAATGCATTTGACCCCATGTCTGCTGTGGATGACATGTTCAAAATGTGTCAGCTGCTGTGGATATCATGTTAATGGAATGTCAGCTGCTGTGGATATCGTGTTCATAGGGTGTCAGCTGCTGTGGATATTATGTTAATAGGGTGTCAGCTGCTGTGGATATCATGTTCCTAGGGTGTCAGCTGCTGTGGAGCTGTTGTTCCTAGTGTGTCATCTGCTGTGGATATCATATTCCTAGGGTGTCAACTGCTGTGGTGCTGCTGTTCCTAGGGTGTCATCTGCTGTGGATATCATGTCCCTAGGGAGTCAGCTGCTGTGGAGCTGCTGTTCTTAGCCAATGTTCTTCTGGTTACACATTCTGCTGTTGCTGGTCGTAGGAGCTCAAACAAACCCACCAGTGGAGCTCAGCTACTGCCTAATAACTAAGTCACTGGTGGCTGTAAGTTTGACTGGAGTCTGTGAGTTTGCAGTTGTCAAGCTACAGATCCCTTAAACATGTCACTCCCTAGCCTTACATATGCTAAGTCCAGTGTTGAAGTGGTCAGTCGTCAAGTGGTCAGTATCAACATTCATCAATGTGCTGTATGCTGCATTCTTCTCATGTTTTCAGTAGGTGACAAGCAGTCACTCTAAGTCTTGCATGTGTTAGTTTGCGATTGGTCAAAATATTTGTTGGTTTGTTATTATTTTATATTTTGAAAAGTGAAAAAGTGAGAGAAATAATTATGTGGACTCCCAAATTTGCGCAGAATAGGAGACTGGCAATTTCCCATAAAGACTGCATCATACTCATAGCCTGTGCTCAGTAAATGTGTTACTTAGTTTACCACAGTGTAGTGTAGTGTAGTGTAGTGTAGTGTAGTGTAGTGTAGTGTAGTGTAGTGTAGTGTAGTGTAGTGATGAGTGTAGTGTAGTGTAGTGTAGTGTAGTGTAATTTACCACAGTGTAGTGTAGTGTAGTGTAGTGTAGTGTAGTGTAGTGTAGTGTAGTGTAGTGTAGTGTAGTGTAGTGAGTAGGTGTAGTCAGTGAGTGTAGTGTAGTGTAGTGTAGGAGTGTAGTGTAGTGTAGTGAGTGTAGTGTAGTGTAGTTCAGTGTAGTGTAGTGTAGTGTAGTGTAGTGTAGTGATGTAGTGTAGTGTAGTGTAGTGTAGTGTAGTGTAGTGTAGTGTAGTGTAGTGTAGTGTAGTGTAGTGTAGTGTAGTGTAGTGTAGTGTAGTGTAGTGCAGTGCAGTGTAGTGTAGTGAGTGTAGTGTAGTGTCAGGAGTGTAGTGTAGTGTAGTGTAGTGTAGTGTAGTGTAGTGTAGTGTAGTGTAGTGTAGTGTAGTGTAGTGTAGGTAGTGTAGTGTAGTGAGTGTAGTTACGGGAGTGTAGTGAGTGAGTGTAGTGTATGTGGAGTGAGGCAGTGGTAGTGGGAGTAGTGAGTGATAGTGTATTATAGTTAGTACACAGGAGGAGTGCAGTGAGTGCAGGCTAGGGATGTGTGCAGTGGCAGTGATAGGCGTCAGTGAGTGAGGAGGAGTAGTTCCAAGGGTGTAGTGTAGGTAGGTCAGTGTTAGGAGTGAGTGCAGTGCAGTGCAGTGCAGTGCAGGGGTGAGTGAGTGATGAGTGAGGAGTGCAGTGCAGTGTAGTGCAGTGCAGTGAGTGCAGTGCAGTGCAGTGCTAGTAGTACGCATGCAGTGGTAGTGTAACAGTGAGTGTAGTGTAGGGAGGAGTAGAGTGCAGTCAGTGAGTGCTAGTGAGTGTAGTGCAGTGCAGTGCAGTGCAGTGCAGTATGCAGTGCAGTGCAGTGCAGTAGCAGTGCAGTAGCAGTGTAGGGATAGTTTAGGCAGGCAGTGAGTGTAGTGAGTGTAGGTAGTGTAGGTAGTTAGATGACAAGTGTAGGTGTAGTGTAGTGTAGTGAGTGTAGGTAGTGTAGTGTAGTGTAGCGTTAGTGTAGTGAGTGCAGTGTAGGTAGTGAGTGAGTGAGTGAGTGTAGTAGTTTACCACAGGTGCAGTGAGTGAGTGTAGTGTAGTGTAGTTAGCTACAGGTAGTGTAGTGTAGTGTATGTGGGTAGTGTCAGTGTAGTGTAGTGTAGCGTGTAGTGTAGTCAGTGTAGTGTAGTGTAGTGTAGTGTAGTGTAGTGTAGTGTAGTGTAGTTTAGTGCAGGGTAGTGTAGTGTAGTGTAGTGTAGTGTAGTGTAGTGTAGTGTAGTGTAGGGTGAGTGTAGTGTAGTGTAGTAGTGGTAGTGTAGTGTAGTGTAGTGTAGTGTAGTGTAGTTTACACAGATGATGAGTGTAGTTAGTGTAGGTAGTGAGTAGGGTAGGAGTAGTGGTAGAGTGTAGTAGTACTGGTAGTGTGTAGGTAGGATTAGCGTGAGCGGTAGGTAGAGATAGGGTAGGGTAGGGTAGGGTAGGGTAGGGTAGTGTAGTGTAGTGTAGAGTATGAGAGTATAGTTAGTTTAGTTTAGTTTAGTTTAGTTTAGTTTAGTTTAGTTTAGTTTAGTTTAGTTTAGTTTAGTTTAGTCTGCCTATGGCTGGACCTACATGTTCATTAAGCGTGACCATAGCATTAATTTGAGCTGAGTGGCTGACACCGTTCATGTGTTCATGTGTTCATGTGTTCATGTGTTCATGTGTTCATGTGTTCATGTGTTCATGTGTTCATGTGTTCATGTGTTCATGTGTTCATGTGTTCATGTGTTCATGTGTTCATGTGTGTGCCATTGCCTGACCTTGTTCTCAATAGCTGGTGTCTATGTTTGTCAGTTGTCTTGCATGTTACCATGTGATCTCCTGACCAGTGTAGATGGCACTAGCATTTCATAGCAAACACTTCACATCACATGGATACCATTTATAAACACAGTGAGTTGAATGGTATTGGCAGTAATACTAACATTAAAGTAGATTTAAAAAGTACTGCATTGACTGTATAAATACTGCAGTGACTGGGTAAATACTGTGCCCAGTGACTATAAATACTGCTGTGACTACGTAAGTATTGCAGTGACTGTAAATACTGCAGTGACTATAAATACTGCAGTTACTATGTAAGTGTTGCAGTGACTGTGTAAATACTGCAGTGACTAAATACTGCAGTGACTGTGTAAATACTGCAGTGACTGTATAAATACTGCAGTGATTATGTAAGTATTGCAGAGACTGTATAAATACTGCAGTGACTGTATAAATACTGCAGTGACTGGGTAAATGCTGCAGTAACTAAGTTTTGCAGTGACTGTATACATACTGCAGTGACTATAAATACTACAGGGACTGTATAAATACTGCAGTGACTGTATAAATACTGCAGTGACTATAAATATAGCAGTGACTGTATAGATACTGCAGTGACTGTATAAATACTGCAGTGACTGTATAAATACTGCAGTGACTGTATAAATACTGCAGTGACTGTATAAATACTGCAGTGACTGTATAAATACTGCAGTGACTGGGTAAATGCTGCAGTAACTAAGTTTTGCAGTGACTGTATAAATACTGCAGTGACTATAAATACTGCAGTGACTGTATAAATACTGCAGTGACTGTATAAATACTGCAGTGACTATAAATACAGCAGTGACTGTATAAATACTGCAGTGACTATAAATACAGCAGTGACTGTATAAATACTGCTGTGACTGTATAAATACTGCAGTGACTGTATAAATACTGCAGTGACTGGGTAAATGCTGCAGTAACTAAGTTTTGCAGTGACTGTGTAAGTATTGCAGTGACTGTTTAAGTATTGCAGTGACTGTGTAAGTATTGCAGTGACTGTGTAAGTATTGCAGTGACTATATATACTGCAGTGACTGTATAAATACTGCAGTGACTGTATAAATACTGCAGTGACTGTATAAATACTGCAGTGACTGTGTAAACACACTGGCTTTGTCCTACACAAAGCACTTGCTTTGAATCGTAGGCATGGTCTGGTCTGGTCTTGCCTGGTCTGTGTAGTGGCCCACACTCCTGGTGGAGTCAACAGTCAGGGTTGGGTGCGCATGCTTGTTGGGCTATTAGTCATGTGAAATACAGGGCAAATTGTGTTACCCTGTAGGTGTGTGTTCTCCCATTCACCCAGATAAAACATGGATTATAGTCATCAGCTCAGTTTCTGTTACATTGTGCTAGGAAAATCATGTCATAGATATCTTGTTATGACTTTCTTATCTTAACTCTCTGAGTTAAAATGTGAATTATATTGAGTTGGCCACATTGTCATTGTCATAGACATAGCAATGTAATGGTTTAGGCTGTGTAAACAATTACAGACACATTACAATTACTATTTTGTAGGTGTTGATGCAGTACTGGTAGACACAATGGCGGTGCTAGACAGGTTCCAAGACCCCGGCTACATGAATTGGGTCAAGGCTGGCCAAGCATTGCTGTGTACTGCTGAAGGCTCTATGACTTCTGTAAAGGCCCCATCAAGCAGTACCATGAAGACCTTTAAATTTCCATGGAAGCCTTGCAAAGTCAATTGTGTGTATGTTTAACTGTATATACCGTATTTGTTCTATTAAGCGTACATTGCCTAATAATTTAAGGGCTACAGGGCTGAGGATGGACAGGTTGGAGACCAACTTCTGGGAGACCGCAAAGGTCTTCATGACACCTGGTCAAAAGACCGGGACCGGTCCGTCTGACACAGACCCCATTGGTCTGTTACAGTTGGTCCTCAACTGTCAGTTGTTCTCAAACTGCGTCTCGAGAATGAAATCATTTGACGACGTAAGTATCCGAGTTGACATGAAACATTTTGTCTGTCACATTACTGTCAGGACGAGACGCAATCCACGGATTTGTGACAAAATAATTATTTCATTTATAATTATAACTTGCTAGATAAACTGTGGTCATGCAGGTTTAAATCATTGCTCTACGCACTTAAAGTGTAAACAAATATTCTGTCATCTTTAAGATCTGTACTGTTACTTGACAGACACTTTCATGTAAGCAACGATTGTATTCACATCCATTGCTAACTCCTGTAAGAAGCCTTAGTCTTTATCCAGCTTTGATCATTTAGTTTCATTTACTTTTTGTCCATAAAATCAACATCATATTGAGACAAGGGCTTTTTCTGTAGGTGTGCCTAGCCATATACTCTTTACTTAAGTGTTAGATCCCGTGGAACTAAAGCACAATAGCCACAATTTTGCAGTCATTTAAAAAGGTGCTTTAAAATATTTATCAACTCTTGAGATTGATAAACTGTGTTGTGTTGATGTTCCTCTTAGCTTCATTTCCAATGATTTGCACACAACAGAAGTTACTGTATTCATTCCGTCAATTGTACTGTATGCATAAAAAAATTCTTAAATACCAAATTTACTATTTCCACTGATTTTGGGTAAGATTCACGCTGCAAAATTGTATTTGGTTACAATTTTGCAATTTTAAAGTTTCCACCACCCAACATGTTAAATTTGTACTAGGTAAAACTTCCAGTTTAAAAACAAGCTGTATTAGCACCACAGGTGAACTGCCAAGAAACTGAGAGTTAACCGCCCACTCAACCGTGTCCTTTGGTGTTCAGGGCTTTATGCAGGATAACATTATTGCCAGTCACACATGTTTTGGTGGACACATGGATGTAAACTGTTAAGCCAGTTTACAAACTTTTAAATGTGTCTGATGATCTGAAATGGGCTACAAACACACATGTGACACCATTTTCACCTACTTTCAACTATAACTAACAATATCTATGTTTTTTACCCATCCACCACCCGTCCACCCATATTTCTACCCGTCCATATTCGTTTTTACACGTCCAAATGACGGGTGGACGGGTCTCTACATAAAGCTATGTTGGTGTTCAACATTCTCATGCTCTGTATTTTCAGTGACTCTAATCTACCTAACTGAAAGCGTGTTTGCTATGGTTGTTAGTCTGTTGGTAGAAAGTCTCTGTGCCCTAGTGTGTGATCACCAGTGTCTGTGATCTAGCGTCACATTCACAGGTGTTCAGGCTTATGTCACATGTTTTCAAGGTAGACTTCAGGACGCTTTGATAGCTTTTATGCTGTCCTTTCTGTTTCCCACGGTTATGTTTTACAGGTGAAAGAGATACGAAACGAAGTTTTT
>JAODUO010000399.1:225000-275000 GCA_025642075.2 Ridgeia piscesae | reverse complement strand
ATCAAGGCTGTTTGCAATGCACCAATAAAGCATATAAACAGTGTCGATGACAGGCAAGGGGTAGGCATTTATTAAACTGTTTCCCAATGTTCAGTCACCAAAGCAAGATGTGATTTAAATAACTCCAATTCAGGCCATTGTTCAATTTGTTGTCCATTCTGCTGGTGTCTATATGTACGTGCGTGCGTGCGTGCATTTGGTGACATACGTGCATCGTGTGCGTGCGGGTCTAACCAGTGCGTAAATGCGTAACAGTGGTCGTATTTTACTTTCTAACAGCCAAATTTTTTGGTCTATCAAAAGAAATTGCTTTTTTGCGTACGTACGTACGTACGTACGTACGTCGTATGTTTACTGTTGCTGAACCAACGCAACACCAAGAAATTTTTTGAGATCAGAAGATACAACACAGCAAAGTGAGCTGTGACAACTGGCCGTGTAATGAACATGTGTATGACGAACACATGGCAAATACAAGAATGTTTAATTCAATAGTCCGACATGGCCGTGTAATGTCATGCTGTGTGGTGTACAGTCTTGTCGACATGGCCGTGTAATGTCATGCTGTATGGTGTAGAGTCTTGTCGACATGGCCGTGTAATGTCATGCTGTATGGTGTACAGTCTTGTCGACATGGCCGTGTAATGTCATGCTGTATGGTGTACAGTCTTGTCGACATGGCCGTGTAATGTCATGCTGTGTGGTGTACAGTCTAGTCAACATGGCCGTGTAATGTCATGCTGTATGGTGTACAGTCTTGTCACATGGCCGTGTAATGTCATGCTGTATGGTGTAAGTCTTGTCGACATGGCCGTGTAATGTCATGCTGTATGGTGTACAGTCTTGTCGACATGGCCGTGTAATGTCATGCTGTATGGTGTACAGTCTAGTCGACATGGCCGTGTAATGTCATGCTGTGTGGTGTACAGTCTTGTCGACATGGCCGTGTAATGTCATGCTGTATGGTGTACAGTCTTGTCCACATGGCCGTGTAATGTCATGCTGTGTGGTGTACAGTCTTGTCGACATGGCCTGTAATGTCATGCTGTATGGTTACAGTCTTGTCAACATGGCCGTGTAATGTCATGCTGTATGGTGTACAGTCTTGTCGACATGGCGTGTAATGTCATGCTAGTTGGTGTACAGTTTGTCAACATGGCCTGTAATGTCATGCTGTATGTACATCTTGTCACATGTCTCTTAATGTGTGTATTGGTGTACAATCTTTCACATTGGTCTTGTAATGTCATGCTGTGTGGTCGTACAGATCTAATCAACATGCAACATTAATGTATGTTTGGTGTACATTGCAAAGAAGCATCATTACAACATGCGGGTGGTCAAGGCGTGTAGGATGCTACTGTATGAAAAGTGAAACCGAAGTCTTCAAGCATGAGATCAATGACTGCAAAGGTGAAAGCTGTGTCAACATGGCATGTAATTATCTGATGGTACAGTCTTGTACATGGCCGTGTAATTCATCTGTATGTGTACAGTCTGCAACATGGCCGTTAATTGTCATGCTGTTGTGTAAGTCTTTCAACATGGCGTATGTCAGCTGTTGGTTACAGTCTTGTCAATGGCCGTGTAATGTCATGCTGTGTGGTGTACAGTCTTGTCACATGGCCGTGTAATGTCATGCTGTATGGTGTACAGTCTTGTCGACATGGCCGTGTAATGTCATGCTGTATGGTGTACAGTCTTGTCAACATGGCCGTGTAATGTCATGCTGTGTGGTGTACAGTCTTGTCGACATGGCCGTGTAATGTCATGCTGTATGGTGTACAGTCTTGTCGACATGGCCGTGTAATGTCATGCTGTATGGTGTACAGTCTTGTCAACATGGCCGTGTAATGTCATGCTGTATGGTGTACAGTCTTGTCGACATGGCCGTGTAATGTCATGCTGTATGGTGTACAGTCTTGTCGACATGGCCGTGTAATGTCATGCTGTATGGTGTACAGTCTTGTCGACATGGCCGTGTAATGTCATGCTGTATGGTGTACAGTCTTGTCAACATGGCCATGTAATGTCATGCTGTATGGTGTACAGTCTTGTCACATGGCCGTGTAATGTCATGCTGTATGGTTACAGTCTTGTCGACATGGCCGTGTAATGTCATGCTGTATGGTGTACAGTCTTGTCAACATGGCCATGTAATGTCATGCTGTATGGTGTACAGTCTTGTCGACATGGCCGTGTAATGTCATGCTGTATGGTGTACAGTCTTGTCGACATGGCCGTGTAATGTCATGCTGTATGGTGTACAGTCTTGTCAACATGGCCATGTAATGTCATGCTGTATGGTGTACAGTCTTGTCGACATGGCCGTGTAATGTCATGCTGTATGGTGTACAGTCTTGTCGACATGGCCGTGTAATGTCATGCTGTATGGTGTACAGTCTTGTCAACATGGCTGTGTCGACTCACATAACTTTCGACATACACAGCGACTCACATAACTTTCACCAAAATGACATGTTTTTTCACAACAAATTTATCAAAGAAAAAAAGAATGTAAATGATTTTATGTAAATGTTTTCCATGAAAACATGCCATGTATGTTCAGCTAAGGAATGTACTTTGTTTTTTATGTCAAATGGCTTTTAATTCATTTATGAAAACATGTCAGTTGCATGTGTTGTTACACTAAAGTGAAGACATTTGTTTTTTAGTGCCAAATGGCTTTTTGAAAAGGATTAAATTTTATAGCACCTAACCACAACCTCAGTCTCTAGTGGTTGTTTATAGCACCTAACCACAACCTCAGTCTCTAGTGGTTGTTTATAGCACCTAACCACAACCTCAGTCTCTAGTGGTTGTTTATAGCAACTAACTACAACCTCAGTCTCTAGTGGTTGTTTATAGCACTAACACAACCTCAGTCTCTAGTGGTTGTTTATAGCAACTAACTACAACCTCAGTCTCTAGTGGTTGTTTATAGCAACTAACCACAACCTCAGTCTCTAGTGGTTGTTTATAGCACCTAACCACAACCTCAGTCTCTAGTGGTTGTTTATAGCAACTAACTACAACCTCAGTCTCTAGTGGTTGTTTATAGCAACTAACCACAACCTCAGTCTCTAGTGGTTGTTTATAGCACCTAACTACAACCTCAGTCTCTAGTGGTTGTTTATAGCACCTAACTACAACCTCAGTCTCTAGTGGTTGTTTATAGCAACTAACCACAACCTCAGTCTCTAGTGGTTGTTTATAGCACCTAACTACAACCTCAGTCTCTAGTGGTTGTTTATAGCACCTAACTACAACCTCAGTCTCTAGTGGTTGTTTATAGCACCTAACCACAACCTCAGTCTCTAGTGGTTGTTTATGGCACCTAACCACAACCTCAGTCTCTAGTGGTTGTTTATGGCACCTAACCACAACCTCAGTCTCTAGTGGTTGTTTATGGCACCTAACCACAACCTCAGTCTCTAGTGGTTGTTGATGGTACCTAACCACAACCTCAGTCTCTAGTGGTTGTTTATAGCACCTAACCACAACCTCAGTCTCTAGTGGTTGTTTATGGCACCTAACCACAACCTCAGTCTCTAGTGGTTGTTTATAGCACCTAACCACAACCTCAGTCTCTAGTGGTTGTTTATGGCACCTAACCACAACCTCAGTCTCTAGTGGTTGTTTGTGGCACCTAACCACAACCTCAGTCTCTAGTGGTTGTTTATGGCACCTAACCACAACCTCAGTCTCTAGTGGTTGTTTATGGCACCTAACCACAACCTCAGTCTCTAGTGGTTGTTTATGGCACCTAACCACAACCTCAGTCTCTAGTGGTTGTTTATGGCACCTAACCACAACCTCAGTCTCTAGTGGTTGTTTATAGCACCTAACCACAACCTCAGTCTCTAGTGGTTGTTTATAGCACCTAACCACAACCTCAGTCTCTAGTGGTTGTTGATGGCAAGTAACCACAACCTCAGTCTATAGTGGTTGTTTATAGCAACTAACCACAACCTCAGTCTCTAGTGGTTGTTTGTAGCAACTAACCACAACCTCAGTCTCTAGTGGTTGTTTATAGCAACTAACCACAACCTCAGTCTCTAGTGGTTGTTTATAGCACCTAACCACAACGTCAGTCTCTAGTGGTTGTTTATAGCAACTAACCACAACCTCAGTCTCTAGTGGTTGTTTATAGCACCTAACCACAACGTCAGTCTCTAGTGGTTGTTGATGGTACCTAACCACAACCTCAGTCTCTAGTGGTTGTTGATGGCACCTAACCACAACCTCAGTCTCTAGTGGTTGTTTATGGCACCTAACCACAACATCAGTCTCTAGTGGTTGTTTATGGCACCTAACCACAACCTCAGTCTCTAGTGGTTGTTTATGGCAACTAACCACAACCTCAGTCTCTAGTGGTTGTTTATAGCACCTAACCACAACGTCAGTCTCTAGTGGTTGTTTATAGCACCTAACCACAACCTCAGTCTCTAGTGGTTGTTTATAGCACCTAACCACAACCTCAGTCTCTAGTGGTTGTTGATGGCAACTAACCACAACCTCAGTCTATAGTGGTTGTTTATAGCAACTAACCACAACCTCAGTCTCTAGTGGTTGTTTATAGAAACCTAACCACAACCTCAGTCTCTAGTGGTTGTTTATAGCATCTAACCACAACCTCAGTCTCTAGTGGTTGTTTATAGCACCTAACCACAACCTCAGTCTCTAGTGGTTGTTTATAGCACCTAATCACAACCTCAGTCTCTAGTGGTTGTTTATAGCACCTAACCACAACCTCAGTCTCTAGTGGTTGTTTATAGCACCTAACCACAACCTCAGTCTCTAGTGGTTGTTTATAGCACCTAATCACAACCTCAGTCTCTAGTGGTTGTTTATAGCACCTAATCACAACCTCAGTCTCTAGTGGTTGTTTATAGCACCTAATCACAACCTCAGTCTCTAGTGGTTGTTGATGGTACCTAACCACAACCTCAGTCTCTAGTGGTTGTTGATGGCACCTAACTACAACCTCAGTCTCTAGTGGTTGTTTATGGCACCTAACCACAACATCAGTCTCTAGTGGTTGTTTATGGCACCTAACCACAACCTCAGTCTCTAGTGGTTGTTTATGGCAACTAACCACAACCTCAGTCTCTAGTGGTTGTTTATAGCACCTAACCACAACGTCAGTCTCTAGTGGTTGTTTATAGCACCTAACCACAACCTCAGTCTCTAGTGGTTGTTTATAGCACCTAACCACAACCTCAGTCTCTAGTGGTTGTTGATGGCAACTAACCACAACCTCAGTCTATAGTGGTTGTTTATAGCAACTAACCACAACCTCAGTCTCTAGTGGTTGTTTATAGCAACTAACCACAACCTCAGTCTCTAGTGGTTGTTTATAGCATCTAACCACAACCTCAGTCTCTAGTGGTTGTTTATAGCATCTAACCACAACCTCAGTCTCTAGTGGTTGTTTATAGCACCTAACCACAACCTCAGTCTCTAGTGGTTGTTTATAGCACCTAACCACAACCTCAGTCTCTAGTGGTTGTTTATAGCACCTAATCACAACCTCAGTCTCTAGTGGTTGTTTATAGCACCTAATCACAACCTCAGTCTCTAGTGGTTGTTTATAGCACCTAATCACAACCTCAGTCTCTAGTGGTTGTTTATGGCAACTAACCACAACCTCAGTCTCTAGTGGTTGTTTATAGCACCTAACCACAACGTCAGTCTCTAGTGGTTGTTTATAGCACCTAACCACAACCTCAGTCTCTAGTGGTTGTTTATAGCACCTAACCACAACCTCAGTCTCTAGTGGTTGTTGATGGCAACTAACCACAACCTCAGTCTATAGTGGTTGTTTATAGCAACTAACCACAACCTCAGTCTCTAGTGGTTGTTTATAGCAACTAACCACAACCTCAGTCTCTAGTGGTTGTTTATAGCACCTAACCACAACCTCAGTCTCTAGTGGTTGTTTATAGCACCTAACCACAACCTCAGTCTCTAGTGGTTGTTTATAGCACCTAATCACAACCTCAGTCTCTAGTGGTTGTTTATAGCACCTAACCACAACCTCAGTCTCTAGTGGTTGTTTATAGCACCTAACCACAACCTCAGTCTCTAGTGGTTGTTTATAGCACCTAATCACAACCTCAGTCTCTAGTGGTTGTTTATAGCACCTAATCACAACCTCAGTCTCTAGTGGTTGTTTATAGCACCTAATCACAACCTCAGTCTCTAGTGGTTGTTTATGGCACCTAACCACAACCTCAGTCTCTAGTGGTTGTTTATGGCACCTAACCACAACCTCAGTCTCTAGTGGTTGTTTATGGCACCTAACCACAACCTCAGTCTCTAGTGGTTGTTTATGGCACCTAACCACAACCTCAGTCTCTAGTGGTTGTTTATGGCAACTAACCACAACCTCAGTCTCTAGTGGTTGTTTATAGCACCTAACCACAACGTCAGTCTCTAGTGGTTGTTTATAGCACCTAACCACAACCTCAGTCTCTAGTGGTTGTTTATAGCACCTAACCACAACCTCAGTCTCTAGTGGTTGTTTATAGCACCTAATCACAACCTCAGTCTCTAGTGGTTGTTTATAGCACCTAATCACAACCTCAGTCTCTAGTGGTTGTTTATAGCACCTAATCACAACCTCAGTCTCTAGTGGTGGTTGTCTTGCAGCTGTTCCTTAAGTAGTGAAGTAAATAAGTCCAGGATGAAAAGATAGGATTTGTTATGGATATAACCACCACCATGGTTAATTTTTACAATAAACATTTAATCATACCCTACCTAATCTCTTCCTCTGCTAAAACACCTTGATGCTCTATACCTTATTAAAGTTTGAAATAATGTTTCTAACAACGTAGTTTCTTCAGCTTGTTCTCTGCATAAATTCTTCTAGATTTGTTTAAATTACATATACTTGAATTTCACAACTGTGATCTCTTGGTTCTGGAAGTGGGTTAATCTGTCACTTTATTGCCTCCATGCAGTATTGTAGACTTGGTCAATTACCACAGCTTTATACAGGAGTTGACTGGTGTGTGTCTCCTGTGTGATCTACCTCTCTTAATTAACCTCTCAGTTTGTCTCAAGGAGCAATTCTACATTGCTCAAACAAGTTTCATATCTTCTTCTTCGCCTTTTCCCACTAGGTGGGGTCAGCGACCCGAATTCTTTATTTCCAGAATGTTCAGTCCTGTGCATCCTCTGGGGTGATCCGCAGTGCATGCATATCGCTTCGGATGCAATCCATCCATCTCCCTCTTGGTCTCCCCCTTGGTTGTTTTCCTGGCACTATCATGTCAACAACTGCTCTCACTTCGTTGTTTTCTTCCATTCTCTGCATGTGTCCATACCAGCGTGGTCTAATTTCTCTGACTTTCTCTTGTATACTATTCACTCCTTGCTCCTTTCTGATGTCCACACTCTTTACCTTGTCTCTCTGTGTTACTCCTTTTAATCAAGTTTCATATCAACCCCTGAATTTTAACTTAATTTTCAGTCCCATAACGCCCTTATCTCATGATAAATCATTCTTTTTGTAGGCTGTGAAACATCACATCTTCACAGGACATTCTGTCCGTAGTTGTGAAACGTCACGTTCTTCCGGCTGTCACATCCATCCAGGACATTCTATCTACAGCTGTCAGTGAAACGTCACATCCATCCAGGACATTCTATCTACAGCTGTCAGTGAAACGTCACATCCATCCAGGACATTCTATCTACAGCTGCCAGTGAAACGTCACATCCATCCAGGACATTCTATCTACAGCTGTCAGTGAAACGTCACATCCATCCAGGACATTCTATCTACAGCTGTCAGTGAAACGTCACATCCATCCAGGACATTCTATCTACAGCTGTCAGTGAAACGTCACATCCATCCAGGACATTCTATCTACAGCTGTCAGTGAAACGTCACATCCATCCAGGACATTCTATCTACAGCTGTCAGTGAAACGTCACATCCATCCAGGACATTCTATCTACAGCTGTCAGTGAAACGTCACATCCATCCAGGACATTCTATCTACAGCTGTCAGTGAAACGTCACATCCATCCAGGACATTCTATCTACAGCTGTCAGTGAAACGTCACATCCATCCAGGACATTCTATCTACAGCTGTCAGTGAAACGTCACATCCATCCAGGACATTCTATCTACAGCTGTCAGTGAAACGTCACATCCATCCAGGACATTCTATCTACAGCTGTCAGTGAAACGTCACATCCATCCAGGACATTCTATCTACAGCTGTCAGTGAAACGTCACATCCATCCAGGACATTCTATCTACAGCTGTCAGTGAAATGTCACATCCATCCAGGACATTCTATCTACAGCTGTCAGTGAAACGTCACATCCATCCAGGACATTCTATCTACAGCTGTCAGTGAAACGTCACATCCATCCAGGACATTCTATCTACAGCTGCCAGTGAAACGTCACATCCATCCAGGACATTCTATCTACAGCTGTCAGTGAAACGTCACATCCATCCAGGACATTCTATCTACAGCTGTCAGTGAAACGTCACATCCATCCAGGACATTCTATCTACAGCTGTCAGTGAAACGTCACATCCATCCAGGACATTCTATCTACAGCTGTCAGTGAAACGTCACATCCATCCAGGACATTCTATCTACAGCTGTCAGTGAAACATCACATCCATCCAGGACATTCTATCTACAGCTGTCAGTGAAACGTCACATCCATCCAGGACATTCTATCTACAGCTGTCAGTGAAACGTCACATCCATCCAGGACATTCTATCTACAGCTGTCAGTGAAACGTCACATCCATCCAGGACATTCTATCTACAGCTGTCAGTGAAACGTCACATCCATCCAGGACATTCTATCTACAGCTGCCAGTGAAACGTCACATCCATCCAGGACATTCTATCTACAGCTGTCAGTGAAACGTCACATCCATCCAGGACATTCTATCTACAGCTGTCAGTGAAACGTCACATCCATCCAGGACATTCTATCTACAGCTGTCAGTGAAACGTCACATCCATCCAGGACATTCTATCTACAGCTGTCAGTGAAACGTCACATCCATCCAGGACATTCTATCTACAGCTGTCACTGAAACGTCACATCCATCCAGGACATTCTATCTACAGCTGTCACTGAAACGTCACATCCATCCCGGACATTCTATCTACAGTTGTCAACTGTCTCAGTGAAATGACAATCTGAGGTAGCTACAACACAGACAGTCAAGCTGTGTCATTCAAAAGTTGTGGTGTCCAGCAATTTGTCAACCAAAACTGGCTCACCCTTTATTGGTTTATGATGCAGAAGAATAAATAACCGATATATTATGTGTCTGTAAATTTCCATCAGGAATACAGGGTGTTAGTATAGATGTTTGATTGAAAGTGCCATATTTCACACCAAATGTGATGTAGACTGTACTGTGTCATGTATCATGTACCTGTAGATATCTGTGTATGGATGTGTGATACACTATGTGTATTGTGTCATGTATCATGTACCTGTAGATATCTGTGTATGGATGTGTGATACACTATGTGTATTGTGTCATGTATCATGTACCTGTAGATATCTGTGTGTGGATGTGTGATACACTATGTGTATTGTGTCATGTATCAGGTACCTGTAGATATCTGTGTGTGGATATGTGATACACTATGTGTATTGTGTCATGTATCAGGAACCTGTAGACATCTGTGTGCAGATGTATGATACACTATGTGTATTGTGTCATGTAACAGGTACCTGTAGATATCTGTGTGTAGATGTGTGATACACTATGTGTATTGTGTCATGTAACAGGTACCTGTAGATATCTGTGTATGGATGTGTGATACACTATGTGTATTGTGTCATGTATCAGGAACCTGTAGATATCTGTGTGTGGATGTATGATACAATGTGTGTACTGTGTCATGTTCCAGGTACCTGCAGATATCTTTGAGTTGGTGTGTGATACACTGTGTGCAGATGTACGACAAGATTATATAAGTTTATAATCCACACAATTAGCACAAGCGTCTGCAAATTGCAGTAGCCTTTTAGATAACATCACCATTAGCAGAAACCTGTTTGGATTTTAGCAATTGACAATGTGTGCACGAATCATGAAAATATGCAGTTATAAACTGCAATTTTAATTTATATTTTTATATTATCACAATGTGTACATGTATGTAAAGGTGTCAAGTTATGACTTGAATGCTGTTATAGGGCCTGCAAGTCTCGCGCGCGAAAACGAGGCTGGGGGCAGTTGGGGGCAGGAGGTCCATAGGACTTTGTTTTGTTTTGGTCGTAATAATCGAACTGTCCCGAAATAGCGTATTTCAGTTATATTGTCCGAAGGATTATTACAAGCAGAAGCAGTGGAACATTTTGCCGGTGACAATGATCACGGAAATCATGAATTTTAATCGATTATTATGGTGGTTGCCATGGCAATAGCGGCAAGTACTTGTGTTTGGCGATCTTGACTAATAATGAAGAGTGCCAGTTTTCGCGCAATACGACCTGTTTGGGCCAAAAGTATACATGTGTTATGATTATGGGCATTTAGACAACTTGTCAGATATAAGTGCTTATCGAAACCACAACGTACAGCAATGTAAAACGCAAATCCCTCAAAAGACACATACAGTTTAGCATCGTGTCGATTATCTGCACTACGTAAATCGCTATGTGCCTATGATAGTGTGGTAAACTCAATTTTAAATCGGACATTTAAGATAAGAAACGTATAACACAAGATATTTATGGACTGATTTTCCTAGTATTCATCAGTCGGAAGCTACAACTGTCATCCATCGTTAGAATATTATTCTTGTGTCCAGTCCCCAATTAGTCTCGCTTAGTCCCCAATAAGCTCCAGTCGCACAGAGTCACGCCATGTATCGTGACCCACTTGCAGGCCCTATTGTACGTAACTCATTCCATGACAAGGCATGTAGACATGTCGTTAACCTAACCAGTGATTGAAATGACATGTTGTATCATGTCGGAGCCAGCAGAAGCAGGTGTAGGTTTGTTTACATCTTGCACTGGTCATTAAAGCAGTTACAAAAACTACAATACCAGTTGGCAGGTTCTGTGCAACACAACCTGAGTTGATCAACTAATAAAACACACATTTAATTAATCTTGGCCTAGTTATAATTTTGATGTCTTGTGAATGATACTAACTTTAGCCTAACCCCGGTGATCAAGGTCTTCCACTGTGCTCTGTATACAGCGCATTGTGAATGGTGTAACAAAGAGGAGAGAGACTGAAATATCCTTAAGAAAACTTCCCCCAGTACCTTGGTAAAGACATGGTATACCATGGTGTTTTGAAATAGGAAACTATTGTAATCACTGCACCAAAATTGCTGCACCTGGGGGGATATCAGTGAACAAGTCAGAGTTCAACGCACCGTGTCACGATAGTTAACCTCAATCCCAATTACGTGTTAACACACTCAAGAGTCTATAATTCTGTGAATCCAATGAATCCGCTATTTGAAAAGATTACAAGGGAGTTGGACCGTGTGACTTGGAAGATTGACTACAGACAGACACCACCAGCTGTCATAGCTGTGCACCCATGCGTGTCGTACTCTTGTATTTGTATGACAGCGTTGTGCAGTCAACCGTGATCACCCTGTCAGTTATGGACAGTTTGTAAACAGACCAACCACCAGGTCCATGGCATGGTGATTTTTGGCATGCAAAACGCATGCCAAAAATCACCATGCACCACTGTTGGGTGTGTGGGATAGTGTTGGTGATTTTTGTGGTTGAACGGGTAGTGTTGGCAACTGTTTGCAATCAAGGGGTGCATTGCTTACAGTACAGTGGTAAGTATATGTTTGCTATCTGTAACGATACAAATTATTGTTTGTAAACAATATCCATTTGTAGAGGCAGTAGCCTAATACTGTGGTAGTACTAGCTGAGTTGTGAGTAACCCAGCTAATACTGTGGTAGTACTAGCTGAGTTGTGAGTAACCCAGCTAATACTGTGGTAGTACTAGCTGAGTTGTGAGTAACCCAGCTAATACTGTGGTAGTACTAGCTGAGTTGTGAGTAACCCAGCTAATACTGTGGTAGTACTAGCTGAGTTGTGAGTAACCCAGCTAATACTGTGGTAGTACTAGCTGAGTTGTGAGTAACCCAGCTAATACTGTGGTAGTACTAGCTGAGTTGTGAGTAACCCAGCTAATACTGTGGTAGTACTAGCTGAGTTGTGAGTAACCCAGCTAATACTGTGGTAGTACTAGCTGAGTTGTGAGTAACCCAGCTAATACTGTGGTAGTACTAGCTGAGTTGTGAGTAACCCAGCTAATACTGTGGTAGTACTAGCTGAGTTGTGAGTAACCCAGCTAATACTGTGGTAGTACTAGCTGAGTTGTGAGTAACCCAGCTAATACTGTGGTAGTACTAGCTGAGTTGTGAGTAACCCAGCTAATACTGTGGTAGTACTAGCTGAGTTGTGAGTAACCCAGCTAATACTGTGGTAGTACTAGCTGAGTTGTGAGTAACCCAGCTAATACTGTGGTAGTACTAGCTGAGTTGTGAGTAACCCAGCTAATACTGTGGTAGTACTAGCTGAGTTGTGAGTAACCCAGCTAATACTGTGGTAGTACTAGCTGAGCTGTGAGTAACCCAGCTAATACTGTGGTAGTACTAGCTGAGTTGTGAGTAACCCAGCTAATACTGTGGTAGTACTAGCTGAGTTGTGAGTAACCCAGCTAATACTGTGGTAGTACTAGCTGAGTTGTGAGTAACCCAGCTAATACTGTGGTAGTACTAGCTGAGTTGTGAGTAACCCAGCTAATACTGTGGTAGTACTAGCTGAGTTGTGAGTAACCCAGCTAATACTGTGGTAGTACTAGCTGAGTTGTGAGTAACCCAGCTAATACTGTGGTAGTACTAGCTGAGTTGTGAGTAACCCAGCTAATACTGTGGTAGTACTAGCTGAGCTGTGAGTAACCCAGCTAATACTGTGGTAGTACTAGCTGAGCTGTGAGTAACCCAGCTAATACTGTGGTAGTACTAGCTGAGTTGTGAGTAACCCAGCTAATACTGTGGTAGTACTAGCTGAGTTGTGAGTAACCCAGCTAATACTGTGGTAGTACTAGCTGAGTTGTGAGTAACCCAGCTAATACTGTGGTAGTACTAGCTGAGTTGTGAGTAACCCAGCTAATACTGTGGTAGTACTAGCTGAGTTGTGAGTAACCCAGCTAATACTGTGGTAGTACTAGCTGAGTTGTGAGTAACCCAGCTAATACTGTGGTAGTACTAGCTGAGTTGTGAGTAACCCAGCTAATACTGTGGTAGTACTAGCTGAGTTGTGAGTAACCCAGCTAATACTGTGGTAGTACTAGCTGAGTTGTGAGTAACCCAGCTAATACTGTGGTAGTACTAGCTGAGTTGTGAGTAACCCAGCTAATACTGTGGTAGTACTAGCTGAGTTGTGAGTAACCCAGCTAATACTGTGGTAGTACTAGCTGAGCTGTGAGTAACCCAGCTAATACTGTGGTAGTACTAGCTGAGTTGTGAGTAACCCAGCTAATACTGTGGTAGTACTAGCTGAGTTGTGAGTAACCCAGCTAATACTGTGGTAGTACTAGCTGAGTTGTGAGTAACCCAGCTAATACTGTGGTAGTACTAGCTGAGTTGTGAGTAACCCAGCTAATACTGTGGTAGTACTAGCTGAGTTGTGAGTAACCCAGCTAATACTGTGGTAGTACTAGCTGAGTTGTGAGTAACCCAGCAAGGCTTGGCCAGCTTTTAGGGAAAAGGCACTCTTCTGTCCTTCTACTCCGACAATGGGACTTGTCCTTTTACGGAGGACTTACTGGATACATCAATTTAACTATCCATCATGTGACCAATTAGCAAAAACTCCTGAAGCAATAAGAACTGGTATACGAACGCATTCTGGTTTCATTATAATTATCTTTTATAATAAAATTTATGTTATTAAATTGTCAGACGTACGCAATAATGTTTGTTTTAGGAGCTGTCGTGTCATAGTAGTAATGTCATTCATATGTTTAACTGTACGTCAAATGATGATCACAATGTCATATCTTCTGAATAGTAAGTTCTTATGTTAGTGCAATGATTGTTCAAGCATTTTAACCCCACCCCTTAAATGGTAATGTCGACACAAAACAAACTTTGGTACGTAGCTCCATCAATGTGTACCACAGACAACAACAGTTGTTGTCAGTTGGTTTAGCATACCTGTTGCCTTATACCTATTGGCACATGTCGTACTGGTTCATTATTGGTACCGCTCCACCAGTACGTGTTTTCATGTGTATTTACGTGAATACACGTGTTCTGCCTGTTGTCACAGTTTTGAACGAGTTTGACACGAGTCATACTGGGTCAGAACTGGTACGGTTTCACTGGCACGTGTCATCACGTGAAAAACTCGTGATTTCACGGTAAACACGTGTCGACACACCAAATTTGTTCACAGAATCCAGTGAATTGAGCCAGTTGAACTCATGAATTCACTTACAGAACATGTGAAATCACGGGTCGTTGTTTGCTGGGTATATATTCTCTTCAGAACTGTCTGCTTGGAGAAGGTCGAAGGAGTGACGGGAGATGGACATATATCTTGTAAATCTAAAGGAAAGGGGCCCATCTTGTGTGTTACCCTGGCAAACATGTGTGACTTAGAAATGATAGCATTAACAGAGAAACAACAGTAGAAAGTTCAAGTTTGCAAAAACAACTGGATTAGAAAAATCGTGCCACGGAAGTGAAGAGTGGATAAGAGAAGAATGGATGAACTGAGAGTGGAGGTTGGAGTGAAGGAGAGTTTTAAGAAGAAACTTGTGAGAAGTAGATAGAAATTGGCCGGACATGTGGAAAGAATTGGAAATGGAAAAATTGGCAAAGAGATCAGATGCCCAGAAAATGAAGGGGAAAGGAGGTGAGGAAGACCTAAGAATGCGATGGGAGGACTGCGCTAAGAGAGATCTGGAAAGAGTGGGAGGAGAATGGAGAACAACAGCAAAAAGATATAAGGAGTTGGAGACTGTTGATAGAGAATGCAGTGAAAGAAAAGTGAGGAGAGAAAAAAAGACAAAGAAAAGATGACCGTAACCACGGCCAACCTCACCCCTGATGCCAGTGATGACAAGAGAACAACTTGCTAGTTTATTTTTTGAAATCATGCACCTAGCTATTCTTGTCTCTGGCTGCAGTAGCTAGGTCCAAACATAGTCACTGAATAAGTAATCATATCTAAACATTTATTATCAATATTCCAACGTCTTACTGAGAAATTTAATAGTGTCATAAATCACAAAACGTATGTCCAGTTTGTTATGTATAGGGTACGTGATACGACCCAATTGTACACTTCCCCACCACGTTGAATGACCCGTAAATTATGACATTGCCATTTTTCACAGACATTTTGGCAAGTATTGTCTAATGTATACCTAGGAGAATTGGTACTAGATTATATTTCAAATTATATACAATCACTGGTCACATATAGGACATCTAATTTATGATGGTTTACATATTATGAATTGTTGGGACACATAGAAACAATTCAATATTTCCATTTATCTTGACATTTTCCACTGTTAATATGTAACGCCTAATTGCATGAGAAGTGGGTAAAGGCTGGAAGCTTTGCATCTGATCGCCAGAAAGGGACATCATATTCCAAGTCCGTTAGAAAGGGTGGCCGCATTTTACAATGAGCCGACTGACCCCGTTTTCTTCTATACAAAATTTTACACGTTTTGCCTAATGTGTATTTTTCAATAAATAACAGGTATAAATAGTTCAACAACATTTCTCATAGATGACATGAATTGTCATACACCAATTTTTGCCTTGACTTTCAATTTTTTTTTACCCTGGGCAGCGAATGGTCATTTGGCTACTACTGGACGTCCCTTTGGCATGGATGTCATTACCACGCAAAAGTTGACATAAAAATATGTGACATTTCGATCGTTGCTAACGTAATGTAGCTTCCCAGACGACACCTTTAATATAGCGAACTACTGAAGAGGAGCTAGTGACACGAGAGATAGAACAAGTGCCCGTTTTCCGTCGGAAGAGTGTCTTAACAAATGCGTATAGTGATACGAACCGTATTTTGGCATTGAGCGATAATAGGTAAGTTTTCTGGCGTTAATCAATGGAATTGTTATTATAATATTGCGGGGCCCCAGTCTCGCATAACGGACTGTCAGTTCTGTTGCGGTTGCGTATAAACAATGCTGTCACCTCACGTATCCTGGATAATCCTGCCGTAATTCCTATTCATAAACAACTGTAAATTTGTATTTCTATTTATTTTGTGTTAATATAGGCCAAAGTTTAATTTGGAATAGTTTATTTTTTATTTTATAGGTTTTTTTACAGTATTATCTGACAAAAAAGTATCCTTATTTTATTTGTTATTTGAAATTCAGCCTGAGAACCAATCAACGTCTCTTCCATATTCTGGGGTAAGGCCACGCTGTCGGTTACATCCCCGGCAGCCCAGTGTCCCTGACATCAATCATCTGCAAGACCCTAGACCTTGAGGGAATGATTGTTGAGCAGCTCGTATAACATATCAAGATGAACCACCTGCATTGTGAGCAGCATGGTTTCACTCTACCGGAAAAAGCATAAATACAAATCTGTTAGAAGCGCTGAACGTCTGGACTGAAGCCTTGGTGCACAACATACCTGTTAATGTAATCTACCTCGACTATGCGAGGGCATTCGACACCGTCCCACACCAGCGTCTTCTGAAATAAGTGGAAAGTCTTGGAAAAAAGGACTAAGTCTTAGCTTGGATAACAGCATTCCTAGATGACTGGAGACAAGGTATCTGTACATGGAGAACAATCAAACTGGTGCAGTGTACTAAGTGGAATTCCCCAGGGGTCTGTCCTGGGACCGGTATTATTCACGATGTTTGTCAGCAATGTACCAGGGATTATGTACAACCTGATGTCAATGTTCGCAGATGACACCAAGCTCTACACAACACTCACAACTCGTCTAATTCTCTACAAGAAGACGTGACAAAGCTCCAGCAATGGTCAATGAAGATGCAAATGAATTTCCATCCAGATAAATGACATGTTCTGCACCTCAGACATTCGAACCCACAGAACAGTTACCACATGAAGTGGAATGCCTGTGGAAACATTCACATGCGGTAACTTCAGAAAAAGACCTTGGAGCAACCATCGACCAACAACTCAAGTTCTGACCACTTTGAGAATGCTGTCAAGAAGGCCAATCGTGTTCTTGGATGTTTAGCAAGAGCATTCCAACATCTTAATGAGGACACATTTCTACTGCCCTACGAAGCAATCCAACATCTGGAATATGCCTTATGTGCAGGGCTTTATGCAGGACCAAATTATTGCCAGTCACACGTTTTGGTGGACACATGAATGTTAACTGTTAATCCAGTTTACAAACTTTCAAATATGCCTGATGACCTGAAATGGACTACAAACACACATGTGACACCATTTACACTCACTTTGAAGGCATAACTAACAATATCTATGGTTTTGGAAGACCTTTTTTGCTCCTTCATTTTTTACCCGTCCACCCATATTTCTACCTGGCCATATTCATTTTTACCTGTCTCTGCATAAAGCTATGCTTATGTCAGGTGCCCTTATCTGAAAAAAAGACAGAGACCTCATTGAGCAAGTTCAGTGGCAGGCAACACGACTTGTGCCGGAAACAAAGGGATTACCGTACAACAGCAGCTAAAAGAATTACAGCTTCCTACCTTGAACTACAGAAGACAGAGAACAGACGTCATCCAGACTTTCAAAATTGTCAAAGGAATAGACTTGGTGAACCAGGACTGCAGATGTTCACAGTGCCCATCAAAGCTGATGTTCCAAAAAGCCAGTGGTACCACAAGAGGGCACAGTGAAAAACTTCAAACCCAGAGTGCAACGGGCTTTAGACACTACTTCTTCTCGACCCGAGTGGTTAAAGTGGAATTCTCTGTCAGATGACAGACACGTCCTGCCTCCGAAGAGATTGGAGAGGCCACCCAGACCACTAGTATATAATAAAAAAAATCAAATTAATCAGCCTTGACTATGCAAACTAGACAACAGCATAAGAAAAAATACATCAATAGAGAAACTGCAACTTCAGAAAATAACCCTTGAGACAGCCTCAGTGGTTAATCTTGAGCAACTATTGACTGGTCTTGAGTTAAGATAACTATACCAGGTGGAGTTGAGGGGCTGCAGAGTGCTGTCACCTCACAGAGTCTGGTTAATGAAGACAACTTGTGGTGGGGCTGGAGCCTGGATGGCTGGTCCTCTGCTTCTTGTCTGATTTGTTTGCAGATTGGCAGGATGTTGGGTATACTGATGTACCGTGGCATATTTGCCACAGATTATTCATGTTTTAGCCTAAACTAAAATGATATGAATGCTTTCCATGCTTGCAGCCTTGCACGCATGCTGAAAGTGTAAAGGACACTATTTAGGTATGGGCGAAACAACATTCTTGTTACTGCATGGCCTACTACTTGGTTGTTGTTTAACCACCTTAACAAATTAATATACCACATATTGACAAATAGATCTTTATTGTTGTAGGTGTATAATATAAATTGTTTGCAATTAACTATTAAGAAAAAATTATGTATTCATGCACACAGCAAATATACGCACCTACATCAATAACGATCAGGTTGTTAAACAACTTCAACCAAGTAGCAGGCCATGCAGTAACAAGAATATGTATTCTGATCATATTATATTATATATATATATATATATATATATATACATACATACATACATACATACATACATACATACATACATACATACATACATACATACATACATACATACATACATACATACATACATACATACATATGTATATATATATATAATATAATATAATATAATATGATCAGAAATCTGAAAACAAATTCAGTTGCTTACAAAATACAACAGCTACAAGGTAAAATCATGTTTGGATATGTCTTATAGTCTAAAATAATGTTTAAAATGAATGTTTATCATTCTGTGAAATGATTTATCAATGATCATAGTTTTATCTGTGGACCCTTGACCTAGCTGACCTAGCTGACCTGGACATATGCAGCCTGTTTGAGTTCCTGCTCAGTTTTGCTCTACTGATATTCATTGTATGCATTGATGAGATTAAGCTGCTCATTGCTTGAGTAACTTGAGTCTGTGTATTACCAGTCTAATGAGAATACATCTCTTTCTGTCAGCCTAGAAAGCCGCTAGATCAAAGTGAACCAAGATGCACTATCTACCTCAAAGACTAATTATCACTAGTTAATGAACGCAGCAGCACGGATCTGTCAAATATATGCATTTGTGTGTAGGTTGACTGCATTGACAAATTACTCAATCCTCTTTGCATCGATTAAACTACAAGGCCAAAGCAACATTTCTTAACTGTAGTTTACTGTTTCGTGTCAATCGTCTTTAATCCATCAGCTGTTCATCTTCTCCAACTGGTTTTTAGGATGACCTAGTGTTTTTTTCTCGAGGATTCCTTTCCAGGGCTTGCTTTGTAATTATTGTATTTTAATGTTTTTTTAAAGTATAATTTCTGCACAAACCAGTTTTGTTTCTGTTTTGATGTTTGTTTGATTTGTTCATTCATCACTTCTGTTTTAGTGATGTTGTCTGTTTGGTTTGTTCATTACTCACTTCTGTTTTAGTGATGTTGTCTCTTTGGTTTGTTCATTAATCACTTCTGTTTTAGTGATGTTGTCTGTTTGGTTTGTTCACTCATCACTTCTGGTTTAGTGATGTTGTCTGTTTGATTTATTCACCCATCACATCTGTTTTAGTGATGTTGTCTGTTTGGTTTGTTCACTCATCACATTTGTGTTAATGATGTTGTCTGTTTGGTTTGTTCATTCACCACTTCCGTTTTAGTGATGTTGTGTGTTTGGTTTGTTCATTACTCACTTCTGTTTTAGTGATGTTGTGTGTTTGGTTTGTTCATTACTCACTTCTGTTTTAGTTATGTTGTCTGTTTGGTTTGTTCACTCATCACATCTGTTTTTGTTATGTTGTCTGTTTGGTTTGTTCACTCATCACATATGTTTCAGTGATGTTGTCTGTTTGGTTTGTTCACTCATCACATCTGTTTTAGTGATGTTGTCTGTTTGGTTTGTTCATTCATCACTTCTGTTTTAGTGATGTGTGTTTGATTTGTTCACTCATCAAATCTGTTTTAGTAATGTTGTCTGTTTGATTTATTCACTCATCACTTCTGTTTTAGTGATGTTGTCTGTTTGGTTTGTTCATTCGTCACTTCTGTTTTAGTGATGTTGTGTGTTTGGTTTGTTCGTTCATCACATGTTTTAGTGATGTTGTCTGTTTGATGTGTAATCATTCATCACTTCTGTTTTAGTGATGTTGTCTGTTTGATTTGTTCATTCATTACTTCTGTTTTAGTGATGTTGTCTGTTTGGTTTGTTCATTCATCACATCTGTTTTAGTGATGTTGTCTGTTTGGTTTGTTCACTCATCAACATCTGTTTTAGTGATGTTGTGTGTTTGGTTTGTTCACTCATCAATTCTGTTTTAGTGATGTTGTCTGTTTGGTTTGTTCACTCATCACATCTGTTTTAGTGATGTTGTCTGTTTTATTTATTCACTCATCGAATCTGTTTTGGTGATGTTGTGTGTTTGGTTTGTTCACTCATCACATCTGTTTTGGTTATGTTGTCTGTTTTATTTATTCACTCATCGAAACTGTTTTGGTGATGTTGTGTGTTTGGTTTGTTCACTGATACATGGCACTGATGCTCCATCTCTGTTAACAGCTTAATTGTCATTTAATTTAAAGACGTATTTATTAAAAAGAATATAATATTATGGTGGCAAATAGCCAGATCTACATATATGACATTTTAGTGACTTCTAATGACATTTAAAAAAAAATACTTATTTATTTTCTTATCCATTTTTAAAATTTTAAATTCAAATACATGTTTACAATTGTTTTTTTAATTTGCTCATATATAAATTATGAGTGCATTGATTACTATTTAGCCACGCAATAAAAGAACAAATATTAGTATTTCCAGTCCCGTCCTGCATTTAACATCTGTCTGTTCGTCCTTTGTAAATCACAATGCTACTGAGAGTCTTATCTTTCTGTATGTTTATCTTCAGACCTGTTATCTATGCTTCTGCCAGTCAAGATAATTTGTTTTGACTCTGTTTTATGTTGTGTGTATGAGAGAGGAGACAAATGCTGTGTACAAAGTCTAGGTCAACCAACCGTTTTGTGAATGTCCATTTTTATGTAAGATGTCATTGTGCTTTACAATGGCGGTTGTAAATTAATTAATTGCAGGTAAACAATCATCATAACAATTTATAATATTCAAAGATGCATAATCATTACTACTAAATAAAATCAAGTATCATTGTTTAAAAATATGTAAAAAAAATACACAGATACAGATAACATAATTGCAATATAATAGTTATATAATAATAAATGTATGAGTAATGTATTTCATTGATAAATGTTGTGTATTAAACTCCAGTGGTGGCATAATTTTATGTAGACACCTGTTCACCTGTCATTTGGATGGGTAAAACCCATTTTGGATGGGTAGAAATATAGCTTGACAGGTCGTGGATGAGTATTAAAGGTGCCAAAAATCTTCCACATTTATATCATCATCATTGTGCAGCCGTGGTGTCCCGTGGTTGGGCGAAGGCCTCAACATACTACTTCCATATCTGCCTATCTTGCGCTATCCTCAGCCAGATAGTACCCTTCCAGTAGTCGTCTAGTTCGTCTCCAACGTCTCGCTGGCCTTCCTCCAGGTCTTTTCCTTTCGTAGTTTCCAGGTAGTGATGCCCAGTGTCGATCAGTTGTCTCGGGTCCTGCTGATGTCATCAGTTATGCTTTGAAAATGGGTGTCTCGTGTGTTTGTAGTTTATTTTAGGTCATAATCACACATGTCAACTACTGTGGCAGCTTGTGTGTATTGAGGATTGGATACAGCACTATATAAGATAATTTTACTTTACTTGTGTGTATGAGAGTTAACATGCCAACAGATTGTAACAGGCAAATATGTTTCCTACATAAAGCCCTGGATGGGGGTGGTAAAGTGGGTCCTAGCCTACCCCATTCCATAAAATGTAATGCAAGAACAGGTTTTATAATTGGGGGATATAAATTACCCATAATGCACAGCTTCTGGAGTGGAAACCCTGTGTTGATCCCAATCAGCTGGTGGAGGATTCAGATTGTCTCTGATGAACTGAATGAAGTGGATCACAAGCCAATGACAGGACAGCCTGGAAGAGAGGCTCCGTCAGCCAGCGACAAGTGTCTTACTGTCTTGTTGCATCGTGCATATGTTACATGAGAAGTAGGAGACGTTACGTGTAGAGTTGAGATGTGTCTTGTCAGTTCAACAGCAGTTCTTGCAGTGTCGTAAGTAAGATGTTTTGTGTTAATGTGGGTCTGACGAAGGAACTGTCATCTTAGGATATTGTCACTAGTGGCAAGTATGGTTCGTTCTGAAGTGTCACGATTGAGACGGTGGATGGGGTGGACTGAGGTCACACATGTGTCAATATAAGTGGCAGGTCTGCAGCTGTGATAACTTAACATTTCCACAGAACTTTCACAGGACAGTTTATCTGCAGCACACGTACAAATCCAGTGCAAAGCCATGTTTCTTTCTATATGTTTCTTGGGGCAAATAATAATATAACACACAGCCAATTTGAGCATAACATTTGCAATAATATTTTTGCATGTTGCAATAAGTCATATTAAATGGCAGAGTGGTTGTCACCTATTTGCCATATCAGTAAGTCATACTAAATGGCAGTGTGGTTGGCACCTATTTGCCATATCAGTAAGTCATACTAAATGGCAGTGTGGTTGGCACCTATTTGCCATATCAGTAAGTCATACTAAATGGCGGTGTGGTTGGCACCTATTTGCCATATCAGTAAGTCATACTAAACGGCAGTGTGGTTGGCACCTATTTGCCATATCAGTAAGTCATACTAAACGGCAGTGTGGTTGGCACCTATTTGCCATATCAGTAAGTCATACTAAACGGCAGTGTGGCTGGCATCTATTTGCCATATCAGTAAGTCATACTAAACGGCAGTGTGGCTGGCACCTATTTGCCATATCAGTAAGTCATACTAAACGGCGGTGTGGTTGGCACCTATTTGCCATATCAGTAAGTCATACTAAACGGCGGTGTGGCTGGCACCTATTTGCCATATCAGTAAGTCATACTAAACGGCGGTGTGGCTGGCACCTATTTGCCATATCAGTAAGTCATACTAAACGGCGGTGTGGTTGGCACCTATTTGCCATATCAGTAAGTCATACTAAACGGCGGTGTGGCTGGCACCTATTTGCCATATCAGTAAGTCATACTAAACGGCAGTGTGGTTGGCACCTATTTGCCATATCAGTAAGTCATACTAAACGGCGGTGTGGTTGGCACCTATTTGCCATATCAGTAAGTCATACTAAACGGCAGTGTGGTTGGCACCTATTTGCCATATCAGTAAGTCATACTAAACGGCAGTGTGGTTGGCACCTATTTGCCATATCAGTAAGTCATACTAAATGGCAGTGTGGTTGGCACCTATTTGCCATATCAGTAAGTCATACTAAATGGCAGGGGTGGTTGGCACCTATTTGCCATATCAGTAAGTCATACTAAATGGCAGTGTGGTTGGCACCTATTTGCCATATCAGTAAGTCATACTAAATGGCAGTGTGGTTGTCACATATTTGCCATATCAGTAAGTCATACTAAATGGCAGTGTGGTTGTCACATATTTGCCATATCAGTAAGTCATACTAAACGGCAGTGTGGTTGTCACATATTTGCCATATCAGTAAGTCATACTAAACGGCAGTGTGGTTGGCACTATTTGCCATATCAGTAAGTCATACTAAACGGCAGTGTGGTTGGCACCTATTTGCCATATCAGTAAGTCATACTAAACGGCAGTGTGGTTGGCACCTATTTGCCATATCAGTAAGTCATACTAAACGGCAGTGTGGTTGGCACCTATTTGCCATATCAGTAAGTCATACTAAACGGCAGTGTGGTTGGCACCTATTTGCCATATCAGTAAGTCATACTAAACGGCAGTGTGGTTGGCACCTATTTGCCATATCAGTAAGTCATACTAAACGGCAGTGTGGTTGGCACCTATTTGCCATATCAGTAAGTCATACTAAACGGCAGTGTGGTTGGCACCTATTTGCCATATCAGTAAGTCATACTAAACGGCAGTGTGGTTGGCACCTATTTGCCATATCAGTAAGTCATACTAAACGGCAGTGTGTTGGCACCTATTTGCCATATCAGTAAGTCATACTAAACGGCAGTGTGGTTGGCACCTATTTGCCATATCAGTAAGTCATACTAAACGGCAGTGTGTTGGCACCTATTTGCCATATCAGTAAGTCATACTAAACGGCAGTGTGTTGGCACCTATTTGCCATATCAGTAAGTCATACTAAATGGCAGTGTGGCTTGGCACCTATTTGCCATATCAGTAAGTCATACTAAATGGCAGTTTTGTCATCCCTTATTTGCCGTATGTAAAATCTGCCAGTGTTGCAATCAGTAGGAATTACTTTGAAATGTTAAGGAGATGATGACCCAGAAAAAGGGTGTAAGTGATTTTGCCAATACAGTGTACAGTGTACAGTGTACAGTGTACAGTGTACAGTGTACAGTGTACAGTGTACAGTGGACAGTGGACAGTGTACAGTGGACAGTGTACAGTGTACAGTGGACAGTGTACAGTGTACAGTGGACAGTGTACAGTGGACAGGTACAGTGTACAGTGGACAGTGGACAGTGGACAGTGTACAGTGGACAGTGGACAGTGGACAGTGTACAGTGTACAGTGGACTGTGGACAGTGTACATTGTACAGTGGACTGTGTACAGTGGACAGGGTACAGTGGACAGGGTACAGTGGACAGTGGACAGTGGACAGTGGACAGTGGACAGTGGACAGTGGACAGTGGACAGTGATCATGAATACTATCTTCACTATCTTCATTACTTAAACAATATAACTTGAGTAGCATATAACAATGGAATCAATCAAATCAGGATGCATGTACAGTGTATATTTTGGTGTGCAATGTCTTAATTAGTATAAGTACCCTTTTCAACTATCTGACATTGTGACAGCTGTCTGTCTCCGAGGCCTGGCTGTTTATTCAATAATTGTAATACATTTGAGCAGCGGCAAACTCAATTCAAAGATCAGTGACGAGAGAAGATTGATTTATTGATTCTAACAGGTGCAGCAGGGAACTGTTTTCATGTAATTTTAAATATATGTTATCAGCAGGTGTGATAACATGTTATCGCATGCCAAATTAGTGCACTTGATTGATGCAAAACGCGTATTTTATTGTATTTACTATTAACAGTTTGTCAACAGTGTGTCTGTCAGTGTGTTTACACAGCTTCAGAGGACATCACAGTTGACTTTTCTTATCGAATCAACAAACTTGGTTTTTTCTTTGCAAATTCTCGAGGTGAACTACACTGGTCTATGCTCAAGCTGTGTGAGTTGTGGGCTGGCATTAGGTCCATTTAGGTGTACGTTTGTTCCTTTGAGTACACAGTGTAAGGTGTACTTGAATAAGTACTGATTACTGTTAGTCATGGCCAGTAATAGACATATGTGTGGCACACGTTGTATTTTATGGTGGAACTAGTTTCACTCACCTGTGTATGCATTCATTTCTGTGTCAACTTCGTGTGTGGTTTATAGGGCTGTGAATGTTAGCCCTATCAACTATATTTTTATTATAACCTAACTGGTATTTCTGCTGCAGATATTGGTGACACCAACAACACCAATACTGATGACGTCAACACCAACCTGGTTGCTACTGACACAGACATGGTTGCAAGTCCTGTGACAACGTGGTGACACGACGCTAGTGGACGATGTCCAGTGGCATTCCCAAGGACCATGGCTGGGCCTGGATGTGTAACATAGGTAGGACCATGGCTGGGTCTGGATGTGTAACATAGGTAGGACCATGGCTGGGTCTGGATGTGTAACATAGGTAGGACCATGGCTGGGTCTGGATGTGTAACATAGGTAGGACCATGGCTGGGTCTGGATGTGTTACATAGGTAGGACCATGGCTGGGTCTGGATGTGTAACATAGGTAGGACCATGGCTGGGTCTGGATGTGTTACATAGGTAGGACCATGGCTGGGTCTGGATGTGTTACATAGGTAGGACTATGGCTGGGTCTGGATGTGTTACATAGGTAGGACCATGGCTGGGTCTGGATGTGTAACATAGGTAGGACCATGGCTGGGTCTGGATGTGTAACATAGGTAGGACCATGGCTGGGTCTGGATGTGTTACATAGGTAGGACCATGGCTGGGTCTGGATGTGTTACATAGGTAGGACCATGGCTGGGTCTGGATGTGTTACATAGGTAGGACCATGGCTGGGTCTGGATTGTAACATAGGTAGGACCATGGCTGGGTCTGGATGTGTAACATAGGTAGGACCATGGCTGGGTCCTGGATGGCTGATTTACATAGGTAGGACCATGGCTGGGTCTGGATGTGTAACATAGGTAGGACCATGGCTGGGTCTGGATGTGTTACATAGGTAGGACCATGGCTGGGTCTGGATGTGTAACATAGGTAGGACCATGGCTGGGTCTGGATGTGTTACATAGGTAGGACCATGGCTGGGTCTGGATGTGTAACATAGGTAGGACCATGGCTGGGTCTGGATGTGTTACATAGGTAGGACCATGGCTGGGTCTGGATGTGTTACATAGGTAGGACCATGGCTGGGTTTGGATGTGTTACATAGGTAGGACCATGGCTGGGTCTGGATGTGTTACATAGGTAGGACCATGGCTGGGTCTGGATGTGTTACATAGGTAGGACCATGGCTGGGTCTGGATGTGTAACATAGGTAGGACCATGGCTGGGTCTGGATATATTACATAGGTAGGACCATGGCTGGGTCTGGATGTGTAACATAGGTAGGACCATGGCTGGGTCTGGATATGTTACATAGGTAGGACCATGGCTGGGTCTGGATGTGTAACATAAGTAGGACCATGGCTGGGTCTGGATGTGTAACATAGGTAGGACCATGGCTGGGTCTGGATGTGTAACATAGGTAGGACCATGGCTGGGTCTGGATGTGTAACATAGGTAGGACCATGGCTGAGCCTGGATGTGTAACATAGGTAGGACCATGGCTGGGTCTGGATATGTTACATAGGTAGGACCATGGCTGGGTCTGGATGTGTAACATAGGTAGGACCATGGCTGGGTCTGGATGTGTAACATAGGTAGGACCATGGCTGGGTCTGGATATGTTACATAGGTAGGACCAGGGCTGGGTCTGGATGTGTAACATAGGTAGGACCATGGCTGGGTCTGGATGTGTAACATAGGTAGGACCATGGCTGGGTCTGGGTGTGTAACATAGGTAGGACCATGGCTGGGTCTGGATGTGTAACATAGGTAGGACCATGGCTGGGTCTGGATGTGTAACATAGGTAGGACCATGGCTGGGTCTGGATGTGTAACATAGATAGGACCATGTGGGTCGGATTTACAGGTAGGACCATGGCTGGGATATGTTACATAGGTAGGACCATGGCTGGGTCTGGATGTGTAACATAGGTAGGACCATGGCTGGGTCTGGATGTGTAACATAGGTAGGACCATGGCTGGGTCTGGATGTGTAACATAGGTAGGACCATGGCTGGGTCTGGATGTGTAACATAGGTAGGACCATGGCTGGGTCTGGATGTGTAACATAGGTAGGACCATGGCTGGGTCTGGATATGTTACATAGGTAGGACCATGGCTGGGTCTGGATATGTTACATAGGTAGGACCATGGCTGGGTCTGGATATGTAACATAGGTAGGACCATGGCTGGGTCTGGATATGTTACATAGGTAGGACCATGGCTGGGTCTGGATATGTTACATAGGTAGGACCATGGCTGGGTCTGGATGTGTAACATAGGTAGGACCATGGCTGGGTCTGGATGTGTAACATAGGTAGGACCATGGCTGGGTCTGGATGTGTAACATAGGTAGGACCATGGCTGGGTCTGGATGTGTAACATAGGTAGGACCATGGCTGGGTCTGGATGTGTAACATAGGTAGGACCATGGCTGGGTCTGGATGTGTAACATAGGTAGGACCATGGCTGGGTCTGGATGTGTAACATAGGTAGGACCATGGCTGGGTCTGGATATGTTACATAGGTAGGACCATGGCTGGGTCTGGATGTGTAACATAGGTAGGACCATGGCTGGGTCTGGATGTGTAACATAGGTAGGACCATGGCTGGGTCTGGATATGTTAACATAGGTAGGACCATGGGCTGGGTCTGGATGTGTAACATAGGTAGGACCATGGCTGGGTCTGGATGTGTAACATAGGTAGGACCATGGCTGGGTCTGGGTGTGTAACATAGGTAGGACCATGGCTGGGTCTGGATGTGTAACATAGGTAGGACCATGGCTGGGTCTGGATGTGTAACATAGGTAGGACCATGGCTGGGTCTGGATGTGTAACTAGATACCTGGCTGGCTGGATATTACATAGGTAGGACCATGGCTGGGTCTGGATATGTTACATAGGTAGGACCATGGCTGGGTCTGGATGTGTAACATAGGTAGGACCATGGCTGGGTCTGGATGTGTAACATAGGTAGGGCCATGGCTGGGTCTGGATGTGTAACATAGATAGGACCATGGCTGGGTCTGGATGTGTAACAGGTAGGACCATGGCTGGGTCTGTATATGTTACATAGGTAGGACCATGGCTGGGTCTGGATATGTTACATAGGTAGGACCATGGCTGGGTCTGGATATGTTACATAGGTAGGACCATGGCTGGGTCTGGATATGTTACATAGGTAGGACCATGGCTGGGTCTGGATATGTAATATAGGTAGGACCACGTCCACACGTGTATGGTTTGTGACAATACGTAATAAACGCCTTCCCTGAAATACCATCCAAGTAGAGACCATACGTTTACTAATTAATATTAACCAGACGTTAAGCTAATATAATTATACATGTACATGTGTGTATTTTCACCAAAACAGGACACATTCCTGTTAAATGAAAGTAAAAACACCAGATCTGTTTCTTTTACTAAAACACAATGTATCATTTTCACTTTCAGTCAGTCAGCACACCTAGCCAGGTGCCACCATTCTTGCTATTAACTACAGGTGGATTTGTATGTAATTAGCTCCAAGGCATTATTAAATAGCAGAGGTGATTGTGTCCTTAGATACCTTCTAGGCTGTAATAATTAAATGACGTCCCTGACTCTGTCCATGAGAAATTAATGTGTTACGAGCTCCCTGGTTTTTTTTTTTTGACAAATGGCCATTTTTTAGTTAGCTCTTTGGCTTTGAGTAGAATTACACAAACTGTTGACTGATTGTTAAAAAAAACAGTTTTTAAGCTAACTCTGTATTTTTCAGGCGCGTGTCTGTCGATGTTTTTCGTGATTGGAGCATTCAAGTCCCTGGGCATACTGTTTGTCGAGTTCATAGACCTCTACAAAACCAGCTCCGGCATCACAGCCTGGGTGATGGGCTTATCTGCAGCAGGGATGTCACTGCTGTGTACGTGATACAATCTCGTGTGTCTGTCGTCTGAACCTTTGACCATACACACATTTATAACACACACTCTGGGTTCTTGCGTCACACACAAGATCAACCAAATTAACTTGTGGACGCAACTCGTTTTTCACATCGTAATAATAATACAATTTATTTGTATACTGCCATTTTTTTTAATCTATTTATGATTTTTATTTTATTAACTTATTTATTATTTTAGCACACAGTGGTGTATCTTTTAGCAAGGTTCCACTGTACTTTTGGTAACTTTTAATATTTATTTATCGATTTAAGAAATATACTTGTTGTAACAGTTGTTTTGCGTTGTTTCAGCACCCATCGCTAGCGCCCTCTCTGAGCAGCGCAGTAACCGCGTGGTGGTTATGGTGGGGGCGTGTTTTTCTGTTGCTGCACCCCTCATCTGTGTCGTTGCCCCAAACATCTACTTCATTGTCATTGTCTTTGGGCTGTGCAGTGGTAAGCATAGAATTTTTAATTTATTCTTCATTTGTTAGTATTATTTTTATACATATTTTATGTATTCTCACTTACTTTAAAATATTTTACATTATTAATTTTACTTAACTTATTAACATTCTGCATATATACATGTTTACAAAATGTTGCCCTCACTGCACTGCGCCTTCGAATAGATTTTTCTTGAGTTATGGCACCATGGATGGTTGGAGATTTTGTGAACAAAAAACTGTATAATGTTATTAACTTTATGCATGTGTTTTACTATATTGTGTGCATGATCGCACATATTTGCTGGTACATTTTTATCTTGTACAAACTTCATCCGGTTTAAAGATCTGTGTCACTGTCGTAGAATGTGGACCCAGTGGAAAAATTTAATGGTGGTCACTATTCTATATAGGCTAATGACCGGTAAGTACGTCGCGGATTGCTTACGTCACAATCACAATTATTAGCGAAGATTCCGCCAATCCTTGCCTTTTTCAACAATGCGTCGGTGACGTAAACGAGTTGGCTTATGTCACTGGCGCATAAGTCTCAAGATAGCAGCGCCCTGAATCTAAGATAGCATATTTTTGCTACCATTAAAATGTTGCTAATTGTTTATTAACGATCTTTGTGCACAATTACTAGGCACAACCAATATAGTATACATATGTAAGTTAATACTGTGAACCTCTCACTTTAAAGTTATATTATATCATATATTTTTTTAGTTTGAGAAGTGCCTGGCAATGTAGAGGTCTCTTATTTCAGTCGTGTCCTTTTAGCAGCTGTACACCACACTGTGCATGTAGTTGCATATAATATTTGTTGTTGACTAAAGCGGTCATTCATCCATCAGTCCCCATGACAATACTGCGCTACATAACAACTGACCTTGACCTTTTCTGTTGCAGGCATTGGGAACGCACTCATGTTCACGCCCAGCCTCATTGTGGTGAGCCAATACTTTGAGAAGCGACGGTCGCTGGCGAACGGGTTCACAATGGCTGGTGGCAGTCTCGGCCAACTCATCATACCCCTCCTGCTCAACCATTGGTTGAAAACCTACGCACTGCGGGGGACCTTACTTCTCTATGCAGGGCTCTTTCTCCACGGTCTCATCGCCGGTGCTCTTATGAGACCGGTTGCATTTTACGAGCGGCGCAAATCGAAACTTTCACCGCCTGCCGAGATTGCTCGTAATGACAGCGAGGATAAAGACCCGCTAAGTGGGCGTGTCGAACTGGTTGACACTGGTGGCGACACCTTGCGGGGGGCGTTCAGTGAGCGCCAGCTGGACTGCTTGGCAAAAGAGCCGTACCGCGCACGGACATACAGCGAGGGAGACCAGGGGCGCTTGTGCGGTGGCGACGTGACAGCGCCCCCTGGTGGTGGAAGCATGCGATGCATAGGTGACCACCTGACGAGCACCGGTTCACTGTACATCGCGCCATATCAGCCGATTCCGCCCGATATGCTTGCCGCAGAGATGGCCCTACAAAAAACGAGTAACCACGACGACAAACGAAACGGTAGTGCATCAATCCCATGTGGTGCCTGGTGCGGCCTGGGGGCAAAACTTTGCGGAATGTACCCATGGGGGCTACTTCGGAACCCTCTGTTTGTTATCTATGTGCTAGCGATCTGCTTCGGAAACGTGGGCTACGTAGACACCATATTGTTCATGCCTCCTCTTGCCCATGACCTCGGGGTTGATCGTGACCTTACAGCCATACTCATGTTCACGATGGGTCTCAGCGATCTCATCAGTCGCCTCGTTGGTGGTTGGCTTGCCGATCAACTCCTCATTCGTCGCAACTTCCTAGCGGGGCTGTGGATGGGTATCATGGGAATCATGTGTATCATGTGCGTCGCGTTGCCATCGGTTACCAGCCTCTTTGTGATGAGCATCACGATCGGCACATGTGGAGGTTTGTACGCGTCCATATTCCCAGTGGTGCTTATTGACTATCTCGGCATGGCGGCGTTTCCCAAAGCGTTTGGCATGACGGTCATGTTTATGGGACTGACCAACATCGCTCTACCCTCTCTTCTGGGTGAGTACATGAGTCGACAGCAGACATATTAAAAAAAAATTTAAAGTATTTGTATTTGACGTTTAGGAATTGAAACTTTGTAGTGAAATATTTTCCTGAAGTATTTGATATTGCAAATGCTATTTTCAAATATTTTTTTCAATTGCAGTTAAAAATAAATTATTATTAAAAGTCACGTCATTGTACTGTGTCCTTTGGTAATTCACTCAGAAATAATTTGCTTTTCTTTTACCTCTATAGTAATATATCCTGAAAGTGAAAGGTATTTGAAAAACTATTTGAAATACTTTCCAATGTATTTGTATTTAAATACATTCAATGTATTTGGCCCCATGTTTGCTGGACAGAAAATCCAGTTTCTTGGTTTCTTGAACGTCATTAAAAATACAAAATTTCACAAAAATCTTCTATATTTATACACTAATGTGATAACAAATTTAAATTACTATCGAAATATATACAAAATACACTCATTTTTAAGCAGCTACATTATTTTAGATTATACAGAAATATAGACACATCATGAAACAATAAATAATTGATTAACAATAAACAATATGTATCAGTATTATAGTAAAATTAACAACATGTGTTAATAAATTATTGTGTTTCTGTTATAGGTAAACTGAGTGACGTGACTGGGTCATATCGCGTGTCATACGTGATATGTGGGGTCATGATGACAGTGGGTTCCGTGTTCTTTTACATTGAGCCTTGCATTCATCGGCTGCAGCGCAAATCACAGCCACCAGATGGCGTTGTCGCTAGGCCGCTAGAAGAAACCGTCACTTGAAGAACGGAATGTTCTCACAAGAAAGGCTACTTAGGGAGCGGGAAATTATTTAATGAGAAATTGATTGATGATGGTATTGACTTTTTAGTAACACCATTAAGGTACAAATTCCAATTTTTTGAATCGTGTTCTATAATTTTTTATTGTATAATTGGTATAATTATGTAGGGTTTCGGGGTAAATCACAATGTTTTATTGAAAAAAGTAGCAGGTTTTGCTCCAACAGTATTTTACATTAATTTTTTTTAATTTCAACCAGAAATAGTACATAGCAGGTTTTGCTCCGAAACCCTTAATATTATTATCATATATATAATTTAGGCTGCAATATTGTAATTAATTAAGTGATCTGTGTAATCCTTCTTTAGTACGATGCAGTTTTCACAAGGTTGTGTACTTGACGGTGTAATTTAACTCGATATTGGCAGTACCACGGGGTAGTCTCGGTTAACCGACTGTTGCTCGGTTGCGTAATTTCGCTGAGGCCACAGTGGCTTTGTCAGCATTTGAATGTTATCCATGTGGGGCTAAACAATGCTGCCACCTCATGGATAATCCTGTCATAATTCCTATTCACAAAGAACTGCAAATTTGTATTTCTGTTTATTTTTGTGTTACTATAAGTTTAATTTCGAAATAGTTTTTATAATACAGTATTATCTGATAAAAAGATATCCTTATTTAACTTGCTGTTTCAAATTCTGCCGGAGAACCAGTCAGCGTCTCTACCCTAATCTGGGGTAAAGTCGCCCTGGCGGAGACATCGGCAGGCCATAAGGATTTGAGGCGGAGTTGAGGGGCTGAAGTGCTGCCACCTTACAGAGTCTGGGTAATTAATTCAGGCCACATTGGCAGCAAATGTCTGAATTCATCAACACCTGTCCAAAAATGGTACACATAATTATGTTTATAAAATGTTTTTGAGTATCAATTTTGTGTGGGAAACAGATACAAATTCGATGTTAGTTTGCATAAGACGTAATGGTGACAGTAGTGATGTCAGTATGTAGTCACCGGTGTCATTATTGCATGATTCTGTGATGATGTCGTCATAAGAATCGATGATGGGACCTAGTGATATTGGTATTGTTTCTGTGCCATGGTAATGCGATTCTGTTGTTTATGTGTTATTACTTATAACTAAGAGACTGTTTAAAATTGTGTTTGAAACACAGTATAAAATCATGTAACACATTGTATAATTTTATTATATACAATGCCGAATTGTGTTGACATTTGTGTTTGGAAGAATCCATTGTTGACGACAGTATTCAGTGTAATAGTAACCTGTCAAGGAGATGGATAAATCATGAAGAAACGTGTTGTCCGGCAAGTCATGCCACTTCGGATGACAACTTGGTAAACAGAACTATCACGTCTAGTTTCTTAAAATACAAGCTGTAATTAATGGTGTTGTTGAAATGAGGGAAATAAAGTTAGTTAATTAATCCGTTGTGTATTTGCTAATGCAGTGCATCACACACTGGCACCATGGTCAGGGCACATTCCATGCCAAAAACAACGAGCATTTGAGCACGACAGCGACACTAAACACCACTCATACTTTTCATGTGGAAAAATGAAATTGTTTCGGTCTCTGCACCATGGTCAGGGCACATTCCATGCCAAAAACAACGAGCATTTGAGCACGACAGCGACACTAAACACCACTCATACTTTTCATGTGGAAAAATGAAATTGTTTCGGTGTCTGCTTTCTTTCTGGTCATACTCAGAATCGCAAATAGAGTGGACAGGTAGAAATGTCAATACCAGAAGTAATAGTAATTGAGCATTTCAGTTTGATTTCCCTAATTAATACCTGCTATAGCAGTACAAAATTATAATAGTATCAAAAAGACCTATGCATTTCAAGAAGTAGAAACAGATTTTGCACTTTGATTACATGCCAAGCGTAATCGATTACATTTGTTTTTCCTAGTAATTCTACATCTTCACACAAATAAATTACATTTGTATTGTAATCACTGCATCTGTTTGTATTGTAACCATCCAGTTCTAACGAGTCCAAATACAGCAACCGGCCTGTTGTGTAGAACACCGAGACTACAATGTGTGGACAATGGAGACTAGCTATTTGACAGCATCCACAACTGTGTTTACATTAAGGACAGCTACAACATATTACATCCATCACAAAGTTAACACCCTCCATCCTAGCTGGGGGCGGTGCAATTTACATCAGCCTCTAAATAAACTCAAATTGCATTTACAGATTTACAATAGTTTTTAAGATGTAAATCAATAGTGCCCGAAGGTATTATAAAAATAGCTCCGCAACAGTTTCCAAGACATGGGAGCGAATGACACACAGTGATGCCCTAAAGCCACTGGACCTTCTATACTGGAAGTAAATTGATGACATAGTTATTGAAAATGTACGTTTTGCTAATCGATGTGTGCATGAATGTGCAATATCAGTGACATCTATAACCTACCACTGAATAATCTACTCTATTGCCATAAGAAAACAGGAGACATTGAGTGTGTGTATATATATATTACCAGTGTTTAATCATTACAGAGGTACTATACAAGCGTCCAGGAACAAGATGGTGGTATCAGTGTACAAGCAGGCAATACATAACAGACGGGATCAAAATACAGTAGACTTCAGAACTTCATTGTAAAATCACCTAATTTATTTCGACAGAAAGAAATGCATTAAACCTGTTCAGCATGTAAGAGCACAGAAAAAACTGCTGCGTTAAAAAAGACGGGGTAAACTGTTTCATGCAGTGAATAAAGTTGTGTTGTGTGAACATGTGACTTGACCGGTGCAGACGTGACCTGGTTCCGGCTGGTCGATGGAAGAACCAGGTCATCACTTCCTACGCTTCCCGCGTCTCACTGCAAACAGGACATGTCACTGTAGTTAGCAAGGTGACACGTACAATCCTGGGTGCATGCTGCATGACACAATCCGCGACTATCTCACTAACATTCTTCAAAGCTCATCAAGTCATACAGACATCAAACTAATTTTGCTCTTTAAAATCAACATTTCTCTTGACAACTGGTATCACCAGGACGTGCCAGTGGGACAGTGTCACTGGTCTGTCATGGAACTAGTGTCCTTTAAAAAAAGTTCCAACAGTTTAATGACATATTTTGATTAAAGACATATTTTCTGTAAGAGCTCTCCCTAATCATCATTCTATTGTAAATTTGTGCCATCAAGTTGACAACGGCCTAGTACTGAATCTATGCACATGGCCCGGTCACATGACGGTTTTACTGTTGCATCATGGTACGAGGTGAGGAACAGGGTAGGGTTCCGCACCTATATTTTGATGCCTAGAGTCACAGTTCTAGCGGTGTTCTAAAAAAAAATTCCTATCTCACCAAACCCGTGATTCACCACAACATGACACTAAACAGACGATATATTGCAACAAGATGGTAGTTTATGACACATGACAAAGACAAGATGACAGTCAACACAATGCGGTGTGTCCAGTGAACAATGGCCGTATCAGTGGATGACAGCGGTCAGTTTGTTGCTGGAAAGGTCACTGTTGCACCTTAGTACAAAACAACCAGTCATGATAACACTGATCGCCTGTCAAAAGATGCCCCTTGTCACGGTGATAAAACTGCCAAAATTAGCCTGTTAAAAACTATGTGGTATAATTATTGTATCAGTTGAAACTTGTCTTTTATCACCAACCACAAATAACACACCAGCATCGTTTGTACAAACAATAAATATTTAGGTTGTCATTAAAGTGCAAACAATTACAAGAACTGAAATGTGGCGTTGGTTGACAAGAGCCAGGCACTGAAACTGCGCACATGGCCAGTCACATGACGTTTTTTACTGTTGCATCATGGTACGAGGTGAGGAACAGGGTAGGGTTCCGCACTTATATGTTGATGCCTAGAGCTGGAGTTCTAGTTTATTACATTTTCTTTACTACAACTTACAAGGACATGACTGTTTACTGATCATGACATTGGAATTTGATGACACATTGCAAATTCAGATGACTGCCGACAGACCTCGACACAGAATGACAACACAAGGACGAGTTGATTCTAAACAGATTACGACACCGAATGACATATCACAAGGATGGAGAGAACAGTTGACACAAAGATGTGTGTCCAATCAACAATGGCCATATCAGTGGATGATAGCGGTCAGTTTGTTGCTGGACAGGTCACTGTTGCACCTTAGTACAAAACAACCAGTGATGACAACACTGGCCGCCTGTCAAAAGATGCTTCCTTGTCTTCACGACAGGTAACAAACTACCATAAAGAGGTTTATCGATCATGAACAACCACGGAGGTAAGTTGTAACGTGCAACTCTCCAGTCAACGACAACTTACGCATTTCTCCTCATCGAGTCCGTGTTTGAAGAAGAATAGGTATGGCGTCTCTCCATCCCACTTCATGAGTACCAACATGCCGTCAGGGTTCATGCTCTCCCCTACAACCACACGGCACACAGGCATCAGACACAAACACTAGGCATGTGTAAAAAGTACACATTTTGCACAATTGTAGGAAGGGGTGATTACACTAATCCACCAGTGACTCAGAAATTGCCTTGAGTTGACATCAGTTGTCAGCAGTCACTAGAAAGTCATCACTGTCAACTGGCCAATGGACAGCAAACTTCTTACAACTTGCAAAATAGTCCACTGCATAACCGAGGACACAAATGAACCCCGACAAACTTAACTCTTAAGACTATGATCCATGAATTCGGATACTAATCCATGACTAAAACAAACATACCTAGCAACCTCAGACTGGATCTAAATGATGGCAAACAGTATAACTAGAAGTCTGCAGTATATATGCAATCAATTTATCAAGAAGATGACTGCAAAAATACCCTCTAAGCTACGTTGTATGGTACAAATGCTTAACCAAACTGGCTCCCAGGCAAAATCAATACTTTATAATGAATATAAAGTATAATAATTGTGCAAAACCATAGGTTACTTTGGCAAAATTAATCAAACAGGTGGGCTTTTGAACCCAGCAATCGCTGTCGTTGGACGGATGTGACAGAAATGCCAGTGACTCAGAAATAGCCATAAATTGACATCAGTTTTCAGAAGTCACTAGAAAGTCATCACTGTCAACTGGGCATGTCACTGACCAGCTGTGACAAGACAAATACTCACCACAGAAAAACTGGTATTCTTTAAATTCGCCTAAAACGCTCTTTACAAATGTCTGTACTTTTGATGTGAAGGTTTCGACCTGGTCTGGTTTATCTGTTGCCAACCGTTCCTTTACCCTGTAACACCAGTGCTGGTTGTCACAAACACATCACACATTGACCTGTCAACATTCAGTTCAATCTATGTCAACCGTCACATCTCAACATAGCTTTATGTAGAGACCCGTCCACCTGTCATTTGGACGGGTAAAAACGAATATGGACGGGTAGAAATAGGGTGGACGGGTAAAAAAATGAAGGAGCAAAACCATAGATATTGTTAGTTATGCCTTGAAAGTGAGTGAAAATGGTGTCACATGTGTATTTGTAGTCCATTTCAGGCCATCAGACACATTTAAAAGTTTGTAAACTGGCTTAACAGTTAACATCCATGTGTCCATCAAAACATGTGTGACTGGCAATAATGTTTTCCTGCATAAAGCCCTGCATCTCAAATTCAGTGTTTTTTCAATTTACTAACTTCTCCACAATTTGTACGTTTTCCTTTTTTTACCTATCCAGTAATATATGCCGAAATACTTTCTAAGTATTTATTTTTAAATATGTCTGTATTTAAAAGTATTTTATCCCACAAATAGTTTTTGCATTTAAATACATTTCAATGTATTTGACCCCACGAGCAGACCCAATGACTGGAGAATACACCATCTAAGACATTTATTTAGCAGTGTCTGTCTCACCTCTTCATGTATTCCTTGATGTGTGTCATGTATGACTTTTTGTCAAGTGCATATTCGTTCAGTCGGCCATTCATCACAACGTCAACCCCACTCTGACACGCCGCGTTACCACCCTCATCGCCACCACCCTCAGCCGATGCATTACCTCCGATCAGGGCATCGCTCACCTCAAAGGATTCTGTCCGCATCTTTGCAAAACGAATAACACCAATTAACCTTGCACACACTTATGGATTTGTACTTTCACAAAAGGACTCCTTTCTGATTCTATGAACGATTACTTTTGAGAATGTAGTGACATTGTCACTCATTGGTGACACAGGGTTCAACAAGATATTGACGAGTCACATTTATCTTGCATCATTACGCTGACCACCACAGCACAGTGACTCTGCAATGGCTATTAGATGATGCGACGATAAAAAAAAATTATGGCCTTTATCAATAAAAATATAGGTTAAGAGTTATGTGCTTTCTGACATTATGTCTCAAGTCTTAGTACATTTCAAGTTGTGTACATATTACAAAAAGAAGATTAAACGGCACATTTATGATATATATGCCCTAATATTCCGCACAGTGCCAACAGTACTAGTTAATAATAAGTGAATAGTTGTTTTGTATTCTTATATAGTCTTATAATAATATTATATTAATCTTAGTGCTAACAATTTAGGTCAGGTAAGTAAAATAGTGGATACTAACGTAGAATTTGAACCCACCTCAAGTGTGCCGTTATAACTGTATATTTGCCTACATTGGATACCTATTGCATTTCGAGACTGATATAGCACTCCGATTTGTGCCAGCCGCAAGCGCAGCAGCCGTGTGTTACTGCGCCGTACACATAGAATGAGTGATAAACAGTTTGTTTATGCCGACTGCACCGTCTTTACGACGTAAAAAGTCCACTAAAACGCGCTGTTTATAAACACAAATATGCGTGAGATGATTAAATTAACAGTGAAGTATCAAATGTTGGCAAAATTTGTTATAACGACAAAATTTAGGTGGGTCCGAATTCTACGTAAGTGCCAAATAGTGTCCATGATAATGGTATATAACGAAGCGAAATCAAACTTTTCATTTGGTCAAATCATACTTTTTTTAATGGAACTCAAAGAATGTTGTCGTGGCGTAGGCAGTAGTGTGGACGATAATATGTGAAGCGGGCCAATATTAATGTATTACTAAACCGGTTGGGAGGACGATCAAAACGTAGTAACCTACATATATAGCGATTAATGTGGTCTATCTATTTTACTAAATAACTTACCTTTCCCTTGAGCTTGTAAACAACATCATCTACAAGTTCCATCGGGAAAGAGTCGCTGAACAACTCATCGCCTGCGAAACAAAAAATAAACGTTTATATCCATCCATCAACATTTTAAAATTACGTTAATATAATATTTGAACATTCAACAAAACATACCGGTAAAGATGTCCTTGTAAATAATCATTCTGGTATGATTTTATTAGATTCTGCCCCAGTCTGAAAGACCCCGAACAGCTACTTCGACGGCAGAATCGTTGAAAGGATCGAATTCAAAACGAGGTCGAACTTATGACCTCATGACCAACTTAAAACCCGGTGTGGCGGTTCAGAACGTCGGGCGGTCCAGAACGTCGAAGGTTAGCGGTTCATGTCAAAAAGTTAGCGGTTCATTGCGAAGGTTAGCGCGACGTTACGGCCCGCGGCTAGCCAGTCTGGAATGTATATCCGGTCCAGGATGTCGTTCCACCTCGTTTTGAGTGTTGTTTATGGACTTCTTACATGCGTGACAAAGGTTAACGTCTACTGTGACCAGCGTAAACATGGTGATTGCCGAATTAACATATGAGTGAACCATGCATATTATAGTTTATGTTAATCATTTACTGATGCGCTTCCTTTCTTGCAATTATTATTAATAAACATAACAAAACCTCACAATCATCGTTACTTGTAATTTTTTATATAAACATGTCCTTGTCTCAGAGCGTTGTGCATGTTATGGCTTCGTTACAGCCATGGTTTTCAATGCAGTCTATAGTACGTGCAGCATTAAATACAAATCCCCGCGTCTTCGTGACATATAACTCGGGCAGTTTAAGATATATGTAACTGTCTACTAGCTGAATGTATTGGATGTAACGTGCCCGAATTGGCATATATAGTTTGTAGGCAGGCCCTATATTTTGAAAACAAATTAAAAGAAAGCTGTATTTTAGATACATACGGTTTAAATTGTGTATGTGATGTAGATAGCCCAATGGAGGTAGTGTGTACAATAAATTCGTCAGGGGATGGGTGTGGATCACACTTTTATATATTTGCGTATATTTTGCATGCATGGAACACACTTTTATAGTGGTCCTATTGGAATGTTTTATAGAATTATATTTTTTTATTCAAAAAGGCGTTATATGGGCTTAACATTGCAGTATATAAATCCCATTGAGGTGCTTCAATATCAGTACAAAGGGTAGAAATCTAGACGTTACCATATCCAAATGGTTCGTTTTACCCAACACAAATCGGCAATGATTTAATAATATATTTTGGGAAATGAGTCATGCATTCAAGACTTACATCACTTTATTAACATGTCGACTGGTGTAAGTATGTGTCACACAACAGTTGAATAGTAGTGTTAATTGAAATGCAAACAATATTATTCACAACAATAGAAGCTCTTTGTATAAACCGTTGCATTTAATAATAATTAAATAAGATTACTTTCACAGATTTATAAACTCATGCAACAACGCGGGCCGAAAACCAACAACGTCGGCCTGCTCTATTTGGTTTGTCTCCGTTCCGTCGCAGATGGCCTTTGCGTAATGAAATATAGATACACATTATTGTTAATATTTTCCCGTGTTAACAACACATTCATATGAATACCTCTTTATGGTCCCCTGGTAATGTGACTATTGTTAGTCACATCGTTTCTTTGGTTGTTCGGTTAAATATAACAACACTTCACACAATGGTGAAATAATATAAATGACAAAAGATGTGTATTTTAAAGTTTGAACAGAAATTTTGTTCACATTTATCAAACGTACACCTCTTTAAAAAAGCAAACTTATTACTTCAGAAACAACATCCATACTAATCCAGATATAACATAACAGTGTATTGAAAACAACGCAACTTGTTGACGTAATGGCTGATTAAGGGCCACATGATAATATAATCTAACTATTCCTGCAAAAAAACATATCACTACGACAAAAACAGACATGGCTGCAAGGCTAGTAGGCAACAATCCATGTCTTCCCTGTTTTACTATAGCATGCTTTCAGTCTGCGTATCGGAAAAACCATTCGACAGAAACTGCGCTGTTGTATGTTACAAGTGCCGTCAAAACAGCAATGGACAAAAAACAAGGAACCATCTTGCTTCTCGTGGATTTCAGTTCCGCCTTCGATACGATCAACCATAACATCTTAATTAGGCGGTTACGTTTGCGTTACGGCTTTGTTGGCAAAGCATTGGACTGGTTGACATCTTATCTGAAAGAGAGGACACAGCGAGTGGTAATCGGTGACCAGTCGTCGAGTACAACTACTCTAACGACAGGTGTCCCGCAAGGCTCTGTCCTTGGGCCACTGCTCTTTTCATTATACGTTCAACCTATCGGTGACATCATACGAGCCCATGGACTATTCTTCCATCAATATGCCGATGATTTACAGGTATATACTCATTTTGACTTGACCCATTCTGCATTAGTGGCTGCAGTCAAGCAAATGGAAGATTGTTTAGATGAGGTAAAGGTCTGGATGGCACGGAATTCTATGTTCATGAACGATGGCAAGACACAATATCTTCCGATTGTGCCTAAGTCTGCAAATGTAATCGTGGATAAAAGTGTGATTCGCGTTTGTGAGGCTACAATTACGGCTTCGCTTTGTGTTCAGTGTCTTGGTGTTTGCATTGATAGGCACCTTGACATGAAGAAGCAAGTATCGCAAACTATCAGTGCTTGTTCTTTCTACCTGCGAAACATTAATCAAATTAGCCGCTTTCTCCCCAGACCGACAAAGGAACGCGTTGTCAATGCCATTATCACATCACGGCTTGACTACTGTAACGCGCTCTTATACGGTACGTCTGCAATTAACATCGCCCGTCTACAGCGAATACAAAACACGGCTGCCAGGTTGATTATGCGTAGCCCGCGTAGCGACAGTGCCACACCCTTGCTACGCGAACTCCACTGGCTGCCCATTGTGTGCAGAGTTGATTTCAAGCTACTTGTATTCACTTACAAAGCCATGCACAACGACGCGCCAGTGTATTTGTGTGAACTCGTGTGCCCGTATCAACCGACAAGAACACTGCGCTCTGCGAACAATAACATGTTACAAGTGAAGCGTACCCGTACCAAAGCTGGTGACTGCTCGTTCGCTATCGCTGCTGCGTCCCTATGGAACAATTTACCAACGGTCATTAAGACTTGTGACAATCTGACCAGCTACAAACGTCTACTGAAGACACATTTTTTCGTATCGCATATTAGTGTAATTCGACATGAACATTATTAATTTTTTTACTAGATTATTTGGTAATATTATCAATACATAATTCTACACTAATTTATTGGCATTATTGTTACGTAATTATTATGATTATTATTATTTTAGTTTTAAACTATACAAAACTAGTTATTACTAATAATAATTATACCTATACCGTCATTTATCAGTCTCATTGCAATGTAATTATACACTAGACCGGTTATTATGTGGTTTTATGACTAATACGTAATTTATTTATATATTTAAAAGTGCTACGCTTACGCTATTTAACATCGTACTAATTTTATTTATTTATATACCTATACATATTTTTTACATTTATTTTAAAACACTAATATTTGTCTTATTGTATACATATATCTTGTTGTCTTTTAAATTGTAATATGTTGTGAAGCGCCACGAACGATTATGGATGTGGCGCTATACCAAATAAATATATTATTATTAATGGAAACGTGGGTGTGAAAAAGTTTTAAAGACACACATATACACCATAAGCAGTGTTATGGCATTTATTAACCAAGCTTATGCTAGAAAGTAAAAGAAAATGGTTGTATAATAATAGTAAGATTTCTATAATGCCTATATCATCATGTGTGTGTGTGTGTGTGTGTGTGTGTGTGTGCGTGCGTGCGTGCGTGCGTGCGTGCGTGCGTGCGTGCAGTACTTAGGTCTACTGTGTGTGTGTTTGTGCGTGCGTGCATGCGTGCGTGTGTGTAACGGCAGTACTTAAGTCTACCGGTTTACTTTGCCCAAAGACTCAGTTGTATTCGGGTTATTCCAAATTTGTGATTCGATAAAATCCCGGCCAACTATCAATATCTGTAATATTTCAAAAAACATGATACCCAAACCAATTTTTGTCAGTGTTTTTAAATTTCGGGACAAAATATAGTTTATTTTTCCCAATAATGCTACATCCATTGATATAAACTAAATAAAATTTTAAACATTAAATTATTACCCCCCCTTTCCCTCCCCCTCCCTCTCTTCCTACCCCCCATCCCTTCCTCCCCCACCCCTTCCTCCCCCCTCCCCCCCCCTCCCCCCCTTCCCCCCTTTTCACTCCTTCCTCCCCCCCCTCCTCTGTCTCTCGTCCCCTATATCTATACCTTTTCCTTATTTTTTTACTCTTCTCTGCTCGTCCCCCTCTTCCCCAAACTTTTTCCCCCCAACTCGTTTTTTTTTTAAATTCTCCCCATTCTTTAAGGCGCACATGGATTCGGTCATGGCTATTTGCATATCTCCCGAATGCCCGAAGCTATTTATCCCCATCCCAAATCAATTGTGTAATACCTGCCTGCTTCATTGACATTATCACAGTTTAACACAGACAATGCAATCCGTCAATTGGTGTTGGACATTATTGCCATAACTTGCGGCCTCCTCATGGTTTTGCTGCTACGGCAGAACGCAGGGGTTGACAACATGCAACTTCGCCATATCGGTGACTTGCACGTGACAGCTATTTCTATTAACAAATGGGGAAAGGGGTGCAACGACCAATAGCATGGAATCGTTGGGGTCAAAATGTAGTTCTCCCCGTTAACAGTGAAAGGCCAACTTCATCTGTTTCTTTTTTTGTTCGATTGGGGTCGAGTCCAGCAACGATGCACGTTTGACGCTCAATGTGGTGTGCCCATTTGGGTTCCCCAACAAAACTGCACAAAAATTTGATTTAAAAGTGTAAACCAGACCTAGGATTCAACAGATGCCGAAACACAACGAGGACGGGCACAATTGGACGATGCAATTATCGAAGGTATAAAATTTTTGGGGGGTTTTTAAAAAGGCAACAAATTGTTTTTCCATTTTTTTGCTTTTGTTTTTAATCTTTTTCTTTTTTTAAAATTTTCCCTTTAACAGCATCACAAAATTACAATGGGTTCGGGGAATGACAAGGTTAAGGCAGGGTCTCCATGTTTTATTGTTTAGGGCTTCAAAAATTAATTTTTCCTTTTGTCTTTTTTGATATGTTTTTTTATTTTTTAAATTTTGCTTACTCCGATGGGAAAGGTTTTTTTAGTTCAAAAGTTTTTGCCCCTTCAATACCACTGTTGGGACAAGTGTTTTTCCCCTTTTAAGCCAATACGCATGTGGAAAACAAAATTATGACCCACTATAAAAAGGAAGGGTTCAAAATATTTTTTTAAAAATTTGTTTTAGTTTTACATCTTTTAAAAATTTTTTATTATGTTATGTTATGTATTCTTGTTTACCAATTTGAGTTATAGGGGAATTATAAAATTTTTAAAGTAATTCCTTGTTACATTTTATAAAGGACAAAATGGCGACGATGTGTGCCCATCTTGGTTTCACGTCCCCTTTTAAAACCCCTTTTTTCCTTCCAAAAATCTGCATGGATGAATAATTATAGGTTCACATGTTAACATTTTAATGTATCATATGATAAAAAAAAAATATAAACGATGTTTTTGCCTGTTTAACCCAAACACGCATGTGGAAAACAAAATTACGGGTCACTATGCTGATTGGTGTCGATAATATCTTTAATAAAATAACTAAAGTTGTCTTAGTTTCTGTTAATTATATTTTATTATTTTATGTTATGTATTCTTGTTTACAAATTTGAGTTATATGGAATTATACGAATTATGTATCAATTTTTAAAAAAGTAATTCCTTTTTACATTTTATGAAGGACAAAAGGGCCCACCATTGTGCGGGAAATTTTGGTTTCACTTTTCGAAATGTAAAAAAAACCAAAACCAAAAAAAATTTTTCCCTTTTAAATAAAATAATTATAAAAAAGTTATTCGTTTGGAAAACTTTCCCCAAACTCGCCAGTCAAACACTATATGGGATATAAAGAAAGGAAATTGCTACTATAATTTAACTGATGTGTATTCGATGCCTCGTGGCAAAAGGGGGTATCACGTGATGCTCGCAATATGGAGGGTCACATCCTGCAATGGAACGCCGGGCTTAGGGGCAGATACTCCCTCCCTTTCTCGTAGCACAGTGGTCAGTTGTGAGGGTTGAAGGTCGTGACATTTCTCGCCAGGGGAACGTTGTAAGGAGCAACCAAAGCGGAGTCCCGAGCCCAAGTAGATACATTAGATACTGTACTATGTACTAATGTACTATAGGCAGAATGTTCCCAGTGTCTCCCACTTCCTGATACTCTCTTTTTAAATTTGATAAATATTATAAATTACATAATTTCATGGATTTTATCTTTAAACATTTCTGTTTTTCACGATAAACTTTAATTAATTCGTTCTACGTTTTGTTTGTGGAAAAATATATTATTGAAAAATATAAAAATGCTTGAACCTGTAATAAATAGTAGCTGCTTAACTATATCTTGGAAGGGCTTTCATGTAGTCTTTTAAAAAACATCTATGTATTGATGGATTTTTATTATTTTGCTTTTGTTCATTATATTTTAATAACTATTAGAAGGCCACCTGGCACAGAGACACTGAACAAGAAAACAGGATATGGGATAGACCAGGAGAATATGGGCACAAACATAAACCTTGAACAGTAGAAATGAGCAGAGTAAATAAGAATTGTTACTTGACTGCAGTGCCACCAACAGTGTCACTCTTGCGAAGACACTAATTTGAACAAGTCTACGTCAGTCCTATTATAAAGTTACATTGTATTAGTCAATAAATCAATGTCATAACTTTTACACACACATCCCCACATAAAACCTAATATGTATTAAATGACACATACCCTATTCATATTTGGGATGTCATTAGACATACAGAGGATAATCAACTAGAGAAAATGTTGGATATTGTTAGGCAATGCAAAATGTCCTGTTGTAATAACCACCATTAAGAACTCATGCTTGTGGAAAACAACTGTACTGGTTTTGTAATTTGTCACTTTTTCAGGTAGAAACAATCGTTCAAATAGGGTGTTTGACAGCCATGGTGACGGATGATATATTTCCACAAAACAAAGTTAGCAGTGTTATCCAGAAAAGTGAATTTGTGCATACTTGTTTTAATTTTTTTAATAATTATGTATTCCTCAGATGATATAAATTAACATTTTCTAATAATATAAAATACAGTTGTGACTGATTGCTGTTGCAATGCAAATGCATTGTCAGATGTTTGTCTAACCATTTTGTTCACTTGGATAGTTTAGGGTAATATCGAATACCTGCTGGTGTTCCTTATGCAAACATTACATATTGTGTGCACACGCATTGATTCTATTTAATAGTTTTCAGATAATAATTATAACCATGGTTTATTATATACTAGTACACCATGTGATTGTTCAACTCTTGCAGTTATAATTTTTTGTGTGTGTGTGTGTGTGTGTGTGTGTGTGTGTGTGTGTGTGTGTGTGTGTGTGTGTGTGTGTGTGTGTGTGTGTGTGTGTGTGTGTGTCTGTGTGTGTGTCTGTGTGTGTCTGTGTGTGTCTGTGTGTGTCTGTGTGTGTCTGTGTGTGTCTGTGTATGTCTGTGTGTGTCTATATGTGTGTGTTTGTGCGTGAATATATAACTACAGAAAGTATGTGGAACATGCATGCACAAACTGTTTTTAAAGATAACGTACGTTGTCATTCAGCCATTCCCATTTTGGCCCAAAAGGGGTTTGCCCGCAAAAATCTTTTTCTTTGGGGGGGTCATGGGGGGGGAATTCCAAAAAAAACCCGGGGGGGGTTGGTTAAAAAATTAAAAACGGGGGGGAAAAGGGCAAATGGGGGTATGGGGAAGACAGTGGGGTAAAAAAATAGGGGGGAAAAAAGGGGGGGAAAAGGGGGGGGGAAAAAAGGAGGGGGGAAAGTGGGGTATGAGAAGACAAGGGGGGGGAATTTTGGAGAAGGGCAGTGGGGTAGGGAGGAAGGGGGGGGAAAAAAGTGGGGTAAAAGGGGGGGAGGACAGTGGGGTAGGAGCAGACAGTGGGGTAGGAAGGTGAGGTGTGTGGTAGGTTTTATGGCATAGGCCACCTTTGTTATTAAGATCACGCCAGCTGTTTTTGCCAGTGTCACCTGGTAGTTTGGCCTGATATTTCTGATCCTGATGATAAGGAACATATTATCAGGAATATTATTATTATCTCACAGTAATCCAATCCCCAATATCATCACTATCTTGCGATTACTAAGTTTACCTCCAATGATCAATGTTTGGCATTGCATTTATCAGAAAATTCCAAGTAAGTAATATGTGATGCTTGAAGAAATCCAATTAAAATGTGAATAAGTATGTTGTTAGTTAGCCAATTTAGGATTCAGCAGCAATGTTGTCTCATGCATCTTGTTTCTAATTAGTGCTGTCTTGTCCCAATTTATAATGTTCACACATCTAGTTGAGTTCTTATTAAAAAAAGTAAGTAAGACACGTGAAACATTTGTCAAATTTATTGAGGATAAGTTTAGATTGAGGCAAATAATTAAAATTGTTACTTGAATGGGCCATTCCACTGTGGTTCCAGTTTGCCACCTTTCCTCCCGATGTTCCTCATGTTTCGTTTCAGAACGATGTCCCCAATGTCAAAGTGAAATGATGTCACTCCCTTTGTCTGTCTGTTCATGTACTGCTTAGATTGGCGCTGTTGGGCAGTTGTGACATTTGTGTGAACGTGGAAAGTCATGGTGCTTAGAACATAGTTGGATGGAAGGCTTAAATATATAAAATTGTCAGTTAGAAGTAATAATTTATACACAAGAAAGAATACAATATAGTAAGGGACACAATTCTAGGAGTTGTAACTTGATAACAATGTTATCTCTATCTGACCAATGGTTGTGCTATATTCATAGTCAGCTTATGTTATCTGTATGGAAGAGACTTTGAATTCAGTTGGTGATATGGATCCACCAATGAAAAGCAACATAAATTGGTTCATCACAATGAACAGGGTTACATTATTTTACTGTTTACATTATCTTGTAAAAAAACCTGTAACACGTACAAACATTCACTACTTTTACACACCTGTTCATGAACGCTGATCACCTGTTTCCCTACTTGCTCAACGTAGTTGTCCACATCCTCTTGCACGAATGTTGGAATGTGAATGTCTTCTTCCCTGTCAGCATCATCCATCTATACAATATATCTGAATTGTACCTACTGGGCTATATTTCTGTCAAGTATTATTTCATGAGTCGCAATGTATATCATTAACACATAAAACAATCACTTGTACAAAACATTTAGTTATGTAAATATTTAACAACTAATAAAGTGTTATTTCTGTATAATTATTATACAACAACTGTTGTCTGAAATGCATGTAACATTATGGCATTATGCAATGAATGCAATATGACAATAAACGAAATACCTCAACAGGCAGACGTGGATGGCGATTGAACATGAGGAAGAATGGGGTGTAGTTGGTCGACCCCTGTCTCTGTGCGCGCATGCTAAATGCGACCTCTTCCAGGTAGTCGTCCTAGTCATCCTGATGTTCACCCGTCAACTAGCTCAGTCGGGTTTTGAATGTCTGATTGGTTCTACAATCAATCCAGATGGTCAATGGTTGACAATTCTATAAGAGTAATTCTGGGTCAGTCTGAAAAGGAATATCAGTTGTGAAAAACAATTAGTTAGACATATTTTACATGC
>JAODUO010000399.1:205000-220000 GCA_025642075.2 Ridgeia piscesae | reverse complement strand
CAAATTGATTTCCTTCACCGCAAATCACCTTTCATCGAACCAATTGTTTTCAACCTTAAACATAACCATTGATGGATCCTAGCTGCATGGACCCAATTTTCCGGGGTTTAAAATTAATAATTACAATAATCGCTAGATGTGACTTTTTTTTGCAGTAACTCCATCAAATTGTACCCAGATATAGACGAGGGATTTGCCGACAGTCTGCCACCAAGTTTATATATATCGATAGAGAAATATGGTACTTTCAAGCAAAATAAAATCAGCAATTGATTGTAGATGTTCGACTATTCATGGTATGGATGTTCATGAGTAAGAATTGCAGTTGTTTAGTTATTATGTCCGATGATTCAGACGATAATGCGAAAAGCAGATTATTATGTTGTCTGCCGTTTAGTTTCTTGTCTCAAATTTGAACATAAATGATATTCTGATTTAAAAAAAAATTGTAGTCACACAACAGTAATTTTGATGCCACAGCCTAGGCACATTTGTTCTGATTCATACAATAACAGTTTGTTTTGTACTTTCATGTGTTATGTTCCACACGTACTAGTCATGTAGTACTTGTGATGTCAGTGAGATTTGCTGTATGTACTATTTCAAGCCTGATTTGAGAAAGACAGGTCCGGCTTCTTAAGTGACATTATATAGAAACCCAATTGATGTATGAATGTAAGTTTTGTGTTACTCGTATAAGAAACCTTATATCTTGCAATTACATAATAACTGATTAGATCATTGCTTATAATTGTGGAGGAATCACAAAGCATAACATATTTTCATATTTATTGTCGGTCACTTTGGATTTTTGACATATGTAATTTTTTTTAGTTAATTAGGTTAAATGATTTGTACACTAATATATAGATAATTCCTTTCTGGTTCAGATAATGTACACTTTTTAGAATTAATTACATGAACCCATGTCTAGTCATACGGTTGAGGCACTCAGAAACTCAGGACTTAAGAAGTTAATGTGTCTTTCAGTTTCACCCAACAGTGCTAATTACTGAAGAAGACACTTGACAGCAGGTGTCACCCATGGCCCTGGCAGTGAACACAATATCCCCTTTGTTCTTTAGTCAGGCTCCATGCTGGCACCAGGTTAATCTGGTCTCCACAATTTCAATTTGAGTTCAAGTAGCAAGTAGCCCTTCTGAGGGCAACATAGGCATTTTATGATGGACCTCCTCTCCTGGCTTAACTTAACAAATAACACATTATGGCCTTTACCTCTTTGGATAGAGGTTTTTGAGTCAGTTGTCACTGTGGTGTAGTTAGCAATAACAATACTCCCTAACACTGGTATATAGCTTGTCATCATGTGAGCTAAATACTCATTAAGTCTAGATGTCTCGATATACAATTTTCTTTTCTTTTACATATATAGTAATATATCCTAAAAATTATAAGTATTTCAAAAGTATTTGAAATACTTGCCAGTGTATGTGTATTTAAATACGTTTGCATTTAAAAGTATTTGTAATTGTATTTGAATCCCTCAAGGGTATATTTATTTAAATATATTTCAATGTATTTGACCCCATGTGTGACCTCAGGCCTTTACTTCTTCCATGCTGCAATGTCAGGTTTCCAAAATATAAATAAAAACATACGTGTTTAGGAGTGCAGTGGCTCATTTGAGTGTAGACTGTCAGAGTGTCCACCAACAAGTCCAAGGAAACCTGGACTCACTTCCTGTGCTACTGTGTATACCTTGGACAAGTTCATTCACTTTACGTTAAAGTGTACGAATAGTCTGCACACATTATTTGTGGCACATCTGGCTCAACCATTCCCAGAGAAATTCAGATGATGTGCCAAGATGTAAAGCACTTTGAGCAGTCCTGAGGGCTGTATTACAATTTTCTTCAACAATTAAAGACATGTTCCCTGGTCAAGGCAATTAATTACACCTCATAATTAACTGTTATCAATGAAACATACACGAATAAACGTTTCCATATTCTCTCACTTTCTGTGATTGCAGATTTTTTTTTTATACAAAAACAGCTATTGTTTTTATGAGGACAAAACCAAGGTGTCAGCCCAAGGCTGGGTGTTAGCTGGTAGACCTTGTAGGTATAGCTTAGTATCAATACAGACTTGTATTGCACATGCAAGACAGTTTAATGGAATCACTCTGTATTCTTAGGTTAGATTTGCACTGTCAGTTAAGTTACCATCAAATGTTTCTTGAATACACCCCGTATATTTTATACGAAAAAATTATTCAAAGGAACGTTTTGCAATCGCAAACTCAGTGCACTTTGTCAGAATTATGAAAATGTGTACTAAGAAACATGATTGGTTGTCATAGGCGCTGGTATTTGATGTCAAAGGTCAAGGACGAATTGAAGAAGGTCCACAACGAGTGAGTGAACTTTCATGATATTTTCAGGTTAAACCTCCGTGGCTGTGACAATAAAACTAGCTTGTAACTTAATTAGGTTTCAACACGCTCAAATAAATTTACTTACATTTTTCACATAACAATATACATACTTCCAAAGCAGGCATGCATGAATACCTGTAGTTCTGTGCAAGCATGCATCCATGCATGACTAATTGTATGTTTACGGGTATAATAATAATAATAATCACTGGTCTTGACTCTTGAGGGTATAACTGGTCTTGAGGGTATAACTGGTCTCGAGGGTATAACTGGTCTTGAGGGTATAACTGGTCTTGAGGGTATAACTGGTCTTGAGGGTATAACTGGTCTCGAGGGTATAACTGGTCTCGAGGGTATAACTCTGTTCTATAGTGTTTACATAGTCATCTGTATTATTAGGTCAATACTCAATACATCACTCACAATTATTGTGTTTATTTAAATACATACATGCAGTGAATGTTTACAAATGCATGTTTACATAAGTATTATGCATACTTAGAAATGCCTCTAGCGACATGTAAACTAGTCATGGGCAACTACCACTTTTTAGCAACATAACTTACAAGTCCGATAGAAAATTTGATTTTGTTAAATATAAGCAGGATTTAAAGTTTTACATATATTTCTGTTTCATGTACTTTTACAGTTATTCTTGTGGCGGGAAAAACTCACAAGATTAAGACCATTTGCAGCCAATCAAAATGAATACCTTGCTGTGCGTTTGCGAAGTGGACTGATCCAACATATTCCAGGGTGAACTGTCCCTTAAAGATATATATATATATATATATATATATATATATATATATATATATATATATATATATATATATATTATATATAATATATATATATATATATATATACATATATATATATATACTTTTTTTAAAATTTTTTTTATAAAATAAAAAAATTATGTACAAATTGTATATTAACATATATACAAATTTAAATAACAATTTTTTAATATATATGTAATGTTAAAAATTATTTTAGAAGTATAAATCTCTGTTAACATTGTATTAACATTAGGGTTTCCAGTCTGAACTTTCTCGAAAATCACCTGAACAAATTGAGCGGGAAAAGCCCTTGTTAATTTTAAATTTACTTAAACACTGAATGTTGAAGTGAAAATTTGTTTTTTTTCAAAAAAATTAATCAAATGTTAATTTGTTTTTTGGAATCAACTATAAATTTTTCTTGATCTAAAGCCTTGTATTGAAATTAGAAGCTGTGATCTCTCGAGTCATGAACTTTCTCTGAACAATCTGACCTGATGATTCATGAATTTAACTGACAGCCCTGTGATTAATTTTATTTAATTACTTAAACACTGAACTGTTGAATTCAAAAGTTGTTTCTGTTTTGCTTAAATGTAATCATAATCAGTTACATTTGTTTTCTGAGTAATCATACTCATAATTGATTACATTATGTGTCGCTGGTTTATAGGCCCAGTGTTCACTTCTTGAATCCTCTCGACCATGAAGACATCAAGGTGCATCCTGCGATCTCTCTCGATGCCAATGAAGTCCTTGTAGTCTATGGCCTTGACCCCGACACCCACAAGGTCACACGATACCTACGGAATGGACCAACCTTGTATATACCTCAAGCAAATGAATGGTTCGTTAAAAATTATACAAGAAATTGTTTCTCCATTCACAGCTGCTGTGAGTCACATGACCTTCACATGACCACTACAATTTCTAATAAGTTTCATTTGATCAATTTTTATTAAATCTTCTCTGCCTTGATGAGACTATTATGCAGAATTTACTAAGAAAATTTAAGAAATATGTATTTTTTGGTTTTCAAGGTTTGGTTTGCAAGGATTTAGAGCTGCAATAGAGAATACCTTAGTATTAGTCTTTCTATTTAAGTTTTTGACCATCTAGTTTTCTATATCTATAGTTTTTGTCTATATCATTGTATTTTATTTTATTTATTTACTATTTTTATTATTTTGTTATTAGAATTTGCATATTGTATTTATTTATTATTTTAGTTGTACAGATATATTTACTTTCTCTGAAAAAAACATTATTATTAAACATTATTATTATTATTCATTATGGATTTCTTGTGAGCTATGAAACAATTTTTCCTTCAGGTTGCATGAGTTTCACTGGCATGGCACCGATCCCAAAAACAAAACCCGGATGATTGAAGGAAGCCGGGTTTTCACTCGCCTCCAAGTTATCCCTGATCAGTTCTACTACAATGTAAGTAGGTCGTGAGTGATCATTATTTCATGGAGTTATAACGTGATCAGCTGTGATTTATTAAGGTAACATATCACAGCCATGTCAGTCAAATGAGTCAATTGAGATTTTAAGATGAGATACCTATTGAATTAATTTATTTTGTCAGTTTAATAACTCTGACATTAGAGAGTCCCATAATGTCGTGGTTAGTATATTTGCCTAGCATCCCAGTGACCTTAGTTCAAAACTGACACCTGGATCAATGGTATATTTAGTGTAAAAGTCTGGCTCTCAACATTGGGACAATGTAAACCTTGTCACAGGCAGGCCCTGTTAATGTTAGTTCCATCTCAGTTTTAAATGTAAAACACAAGAAGTGGCAGTGGTCACTCTCAGTGCCAGCTTAGAAAAGTCGGCTTGGTGTAAATTTATGAAAAAGACTGACTTGTTTAATGATCTGATCTCATGCGACCATAACAATGGTTGCTATGATGTTGCTGGGTGCTGAAAACAACCACTGGGTGGATCTGATAACAGGATCCACATTCCACATAATAATTCCAGATCATCTGCAGAAGTTCATCAAAATAAGAGGTTGGTTACTAATGGTTTGACTCGGAATCGATAACCTGTTTTCAAGTTGTAGACAGAGTGATAGGTGCAGCAAAGTGTGACTGTGTCTACTACTGAGTCTCTGTTAAGGACCTGGTACAGTATATAAGTTACTGAGATAACAGCAAATCCGGATAACAAGTGAAAAGATAAAACTATCTCTCACTACTGCTATAAGGACACATGTTTGTGTACTTATGGCAGGAAAATGCTTGTGAAAAAACTGGCCGATGAAAAACCACAATTAATCAAAGGAAAAGTGATTTTCTACAAATTCTCTGTCCAATCAGTGGAGTTGTTTTGTAGTCAAGATGCACGTATTCACATATTGGTAGCCTTTTCACACCATCTTCTTTGCCATTGAGATTTTGCCGTTGCACTTGCCACATGTACTACCGGGTAGGCCCTTTGTAGATGTAGAGTTGGTGTGACATTGACCTTTGATCCCTAGGTGGACGAGGTGAGGACGGCAGACGATGCTCTTATGAGGATCAAACTGATGATCTTCTATGAGGTCAAGGATATTAACCACATGGTGAGGACCTGGTCTCTCCGTTTTTGAGTCGGTGGGTTTAAATGGGTTAAATTATTTGGGTTCCAATGGGTTAAGGATCTTCTCTCCTAAGAATTTTGTTGTTCTTTGGTTCCAAAGATCAACCAGGATTCCTAATGTCACCAAAAGAATATGTGTCCTAAGGACGATTTCTGAGAGACTACCTTCTGTAGTCATGACGTACAGACGGACGGGCAGATGGACGGACGGACGGATGGACGGACAGGTAGATTGTGTCAGGAGCCTGACCATTGTCCTTATTTGTCCTGTGTCATACAGTTGTCTCTTGTTGGTAGTTGAACACGACACAAGATCCAATAGCTGACTTCATCAAGTAAGTACATTAACCCTTTAAACTTCACATCGTTTTTAAACATTCTCTTAAATCTGAATCTACATCATTTGCATCCTCCTAGATTTTTGCATTCATATTTTCAACTACTTATTAATTTCCTAACATTGGCTTATCCTAAAATACTGTTATTCTGCAAGACTGCTAAATTAACAAATCAATTTTTAAATTAAATACACGAAACACGATACGGTGCATGTAGGTGGGTTTGCATTAAATGCAGTGCATATCTATGAATTCTTTTCAAACATTCTGTTGATAAATCAGTCATTTAGGAGACACCAATGTTTGATAATCTATCAGACATTTGTGTCTCCTAAAATGTATGTGTCATCGGTCAGCATTAGTGATAAAATATTGAACGCATTGTATTGTATAAACTCACAATAACAAGTACAATGTAAAGTAAATGCCCCAAAACAAATACACCACTAAAGAAGGATGCTACATGTAGCACCGCCTGTTGTTGACATCTCTAGTCACTCTCTCTCTCTAGTCACTCTCTCTCTCTCTAGTCACTCTCTCTCTCTAGTCACTCTCTCTCTCTCTAGTCACTCTCTCTCTCTAGTCATTCTCTTCTGATGCTAAGTTGTCAGGAAGTCTTTTTAGAAATGTCACTCCATGTTTTCTGTCAATGTGGTGCTGTTTATGATTCTAATTTCTAACCAGCCGTTGTCTTATTCCTCAGCTGTGTCTCCGCTGATGTCGTTGCATTTGTCTCCAAACTCAGGTAACTTTTTTCTTAGCTTTATTTATAGTTCTATGTTAAAGTTTTTTATCATATCATTTCTTGTTAATTTAAAAAAAAGCATCAATATTTAATCTTGGATACATAAACCAATTAGGTAGCTCTAAAATTGATTGGATTGTTCATTTGAAAGTGCATTTGTTTCAAGTTAAACATTTTGACATGCCTACTACCTATATCAAAACCATGTTGTTGGCCAATTAAATGCATGTTAACAAATTGAAAGACACATACACTGTATACATATACATATATAAATAAGTTTACCAAAAAGTTAAACAAAATATATATAATGCAGTAATGTTATGGCTGATTACATAGAACTGATGTAATATTTATTGTTGTTTACATAGTTGTTTACATACAATTGTTTATGTAACAAGTTTGTTTACATATAGAAATAGTTTACATGTGACTGTTTACGTATATTTTGTTCAACAACTTAGACAATGAATGTGTTTGCCCAGTTACACTGAGTTCATTGAAAGGTCAGCTGAACTGAATGACCTCTCGAACTACCCACTTCTACTGGATCGCTGTAAGATGATTGGCTACGAGGTAAGCAAGGTCGTATTCCGTGGATACTACGCAAGCGAGCAGCTACAGCGAATGCATGACGGAGCCATCGAGGCAAGGGTTAAACTGAAGTTAGAGGTAAGTAAAGGGTTAACCAAATGGATAAAAATATTGCATTATTGAAAAGGTTGAGTTGTGAATGTGATATGACTGTTAACTAGGACCTGCTTTTGAATCACCATTAATAGTCTTATTGCCTTCAGAAATAAATCAGTGATTTATTATTTTACTATTCGAGTAACCCAGTGGCACATTGAGGGAAATGTGAAAATTGCAATCCCCAATGTCCGGAATAAATCTGCTAGCAGGGTTAATTCTCACTGGAAAAAGTCAGCGCTAACACATTTGAAATATGCAATACATTGTTTCAGAATTGCGCCCTGCAGTTACAAGATGTTACCCTCTAGCAGATTCTATTCCTTATGAAATATGAACCCATTCTTCACCCATCTGGATGAATTTTGAAATAAACTATAACCACTACATGACACACATCATGATGTGAGTCTACATGACACACAGCATCATGTGAGTCTACATGACACACATCATCATGTGAGGCTACATGACACGCATCATGATGTGAGTCTACATGACACACAGCATCATGTGAGTTTACATGACAGTGATGACACACAGCATCATGTGAGTCTACATGACACACATTATCATGTTAGGCTACATGACACGCATCATCATGTGAGGCTACATGACACACATCATGATGTGAGGCTACATGACACACATCATCATGTGAGGCTACATGACACACATCATGATGTGAGGCTACATGACACACATCATCATGTGAGGCTACATGACACGCATCATCATGTGAGGCTACATGACACACATCATCATGTGAGGCTGCATGACATGCATCATGATGTGAGTCTACATGACACACAGCATCATGTGAGTCTACATGACACACATCATCATGTGAGGCTGCATGACACACAGCATCATGTGAGGCCACATGACACACAGCATCATGTGAGGCTACATGACATACAGCATCATGTGAGGCTACATGACATACAGCATCATGTGAGGCTACATGACATACAGCATCATGTGAGGCTACATGACACACATCATCATGTGAGGCTACATGACACACAACATCATCATGTGGGGTCTACATGACACACAGCATCATGTGAGGCTACATGACACACATCATCATGTGAGGCTACATGACACACATCATCATGTGAGGCTACATGATACACAGCATCATGTGAGGCTACATGACACACAAGCATCATGTGAGGCTACATGACACGCATCATCATGTGAGTCTACATGACACACATCATCATGTGAGGCTACATGACACACAGCATCATGTGAGGCTACATGACACACATCATCATGTGAGGCTACATGACACGCATCATCATGTGAGTCTACATGATACACAGCATCATGTGAGGCTACATGACACACAGCACCATGTGAATCTACATGACACACAGCATCATGTGAGGCTACATGACACACAGCATCATGTCAGGCCACATGATTCCACATAAAAATCTATACTTTTGTGTTTGTTTCTTCTAGTTTGAGTCGGAGGAACAGGCAGAATCGCTGATTGACATGAACATCAAGAACGACCAGGAGAGGGCAGCACTAGGTATGCCGATCTTTGCCGAAATACTTTGTGATACTCGGGGAATTTAATCTATTGATGTGTTTCTTTTTGGGGTCCATGTGTATGGGCATTGGACCCTCAATCGAGGTAACTTAATCTTATAGTTGCCTTCTGAAACTTGTATAATTTGGTTCATACCAGCTTGCTTTAGTTCAACCAGCTCTCTAAATGAATACTGCGCTAAAGTCAGTGGTGGGTATACATCCATGTGTAGTATTTTTACAATAATTATTGCATGGCTGAAAACTTCCCACATGATGATAGCCAGATATGTTGTGGTCTATGAGCTCAGCACCAGTTACCATGGTTACTTCGCTGTTACACACAAAAACCTAACATTTCACTTACATCAGAACTTTTGAAATGATGGACTTTCCCTGAAAATTGTTTTGCATTTTGTTGTTAACAGAACAACGCCTGGAGCTGGAGGATCTCAACCACAGACAGAGCATTGAACGGTAAGTCACATGGTTTGTCACATGACTCATCATGTGACTTGTCACTTGACATGTTGCATTTCTGTTCAGAGTCAAGTGGCTGTAAATTAATTTGCATCATGCAACTTGGAAAGACCTATTCAGTGCGTTTTGATATTTGTGGTAATATCATTAATATTTATCAATATCATAAGGCACTGACATTGCTGCCAGATAAACGGTATGCAGATTATATTAGTATTATATTATAATTATTTGTTTAGTTTATCTGGTGGCTGGTCTACACTTGTGTATACATGAAACATTATTTTAAGATCTTAATTTAATGGGAAAATTATTTTTAAAATTGGGAACGAGTATTTTATCCTAAAAAATGGAAACATAATTGTTAAGGGAAAATTAAATATTACAAAGTATAAAAGGCCACATTACGGGAAAATATTATGATATTACAGAATAATATTGTGACATTACAGAATAATATTGTGACATTACAGAATAATATTGTGACATTACAGAATAATATTGTGACATTACAGAATAATATTGTGACATTACAGAATAATATTGTGACATTACATAATAATATTGTGACATTACAGAATAATATTGTGACATTACAGAATAATATTGTGACATTGATATTTATGATTAGTTTAAGAGTTTGTTCCATGTAGTGATGTAGTTGTTGGTGTTAGTAACTAGTCTGACCATGACTGAATGTTGTTGCTGGTTGTTGTTTAGTTGTGAGCACGAGCACAACGTGGCACTGATGAAACAACAACATGTGGAGGCGATGTGTCGCAGACAAAAACAACAACAAGCACGACTAGTGGTCAGTATACACAGGTCTCTGTCTATTGGTCAGTACACACAGGTCATGGTTTAGTGGTCAGTACACACAGGTCTCTGTCTATTGGTCAGTACACACAGGTCTCTGTCTATTGGTCAGTACACACAGGTCTCTGTCTATTGGTCAGTACACACAGGTCATGGTTTAATGGTCAAGTACACACAGGTCTCTGTCTAGTGGTCAGTACACACAGGTTGGTATACACAGGTTTCTGTCTAGTGGTCAGTACACACAGGTCTCTATCTAGTGGTCAGTACACACGTCTCTGTCTAGTGGTCAGTACACACAGGTCTCTGTCTTGTGGTCAGTACACACATGTCTCTGTCTAGTGGTCAGTACACACAGGTCTCTGTCTATTGGTCAGTATACACATGTCTCTGTCTAGTGGTCAGTACACACAGGTCTCTGTCTATTGGTCAGTATACACAGGTCTCTGTCTAGTGGTCAGTACACACAGGTCTCTGTCTAGTGGTCAGTACACACAGGATTCTATCTAGTGGTCATTATACATATAAATTACCCTGGTCTCAGTCTAGTCGCTATTATACACAGGGCCTCACTCTAGTGGTCAGTATATACACCATAAATCTTAAACCCAGCGTACACATGCACAGGGAATGTCACGTGTCTCAGGGATACGTCAGAGATATGTGTCATTGAACTCTGCACAGACATTGAGAGGGATGACAAATGTCTCCTGTTTGTTTTCGATGTGATAGTTCAGAAGGATGTATTTATTATCTAAAATATGTGTGTTATCATTTAGAAATTTCAATTATTTTTGTTTTTCTAACAGATGTTTCTAAGCCATCACTGGTCGAGCTGCCAAACCACGTCTTAACCGCAGTCTACCGACTTACTGCATCTTCTCAGCTATAATAATTTATGTACTAATACAGTAAAACCTGTCGTCTCTGGCCTCTGTCATGAGTGACCACTCGTCTTGAATGACTGTTTTCTAAGATACTGGTCAGTTCTGATTAAAATGTACCCGCAATGAACGACTACCTGACAAACACGATCAGTGACCACACAAACTGTTCATGTGATCGTTGTTTTCACTTGTTAGCAGTGACCAGGAATGATACTAATTTCTGGTACGACCTGTTATGAGAGACCACCTGTCTTGAAAGACCACCTGTCTTGAGAGACCGGTTTTACTGTTCTGAAGGGGCAGTCTCCCAAGAAAGGTTTAACTATAAACTAATAGTTTCATCCACTCATCAAGCGCTGCTGTTGTAGATGAAACAGTTGGTGGATGAACAGAGGACTGCCTTCTATGACCATCTCGTCACCCTCGGCGTTGACCTCACGAGGTATCTCCTCAGTCAGCACCCTCAACCCTCCCAGGTCATCCGCGTGGTGGGCACTGGTGACAGTGCTGCCACCAACCTGCATGTCCACCACAACTAGCACCACCTGGTGGCTGTGCTTGCAGTGATGGTTGTTTTCAACATTTGATGGTTTCGGGGGGGGGGGAACATGATCAATAAATGAAAGTTCTAGTGATATGTTTTAATGGGATGAAATTCCAGGATTGAATTGTGTTTAAAAGTGGTCCTACCGTCTCTTTCTGAGATGTTGTATTCATGGTATAAACCAATCATATGTCTAGCTTTTCATTTATATTCAGTCACAGGCTGGAAAACATAACTGAGTTTTTTGTAAAATAAAAAAATTAATATCACATTTTGTCCTGAAACTATTCACGCATTAACTCGTATTGATACTTATTGACAATAATTGTTACTTAATTAGTCAGTTTTTATCCAGAAATATTATAAATGTATTATATGCAGTGGAATCTCTCTAAATATGGTACTTCCAGGCCAAATAGTGGGTCAATAATGATCCACAATACTGAAATAGTCCCCAAATATAATAATTTTAAGCATCAGGCTTACAATATCGTAACGAATATATAACTTTGAACGGAAATTAAAGTTTCCTCGGCCATTGCATCAGCGTAACCCGAGTTTGACCTTTGGAAGTTGGGTGACTACATCATGTGGTTTTATCAGTATATCACGTTATCATTGTTATCATAAAATCACATTTTTAATATGTAAAATAATATTGATCGATGGAGGGATTACTTAATTTTTAACAATTGTAGATAACAATACATCAAATACTGCAAATAACCATCCAGGGTGACATGTGGGTAACTCAGTTAGTAACCCTTAGAACAGTTTGCCCCTAAAGATTTAACATGTATGATTTTATGATAAAAACATCAGATTTGGTAGAAGTTGTCATCAGTCTTGCATGGTTGAAATGTTCCACTAGTTGTGTGGTGCAATCTTTTGATTAACCATTTATGAGCAGGTGCAGAAATATGCATTTTACTAATTAATTCTGCTATTCTACTATAATGCTCAGGTAGTTTATATTTAAGGTTAAGAACTTGTTGATTGTTAACTAATTTACATATATATATATATATTACTATACACTGTTACTGTTATGCTGGCCTGATTAGGCAGAAATAAGAATGGTGATATGAAAATTGTTAATCTAACGATCTTTTGTAGAAACTTGTTTGTACCAATTGTTTATAGAATGTATGTTGCAATTTGTTCGGATGTGTTACCCTCTTACAGTTGTACATAATGTACAAAATTGTACAAAGCAAAATATTAGTTTAAGAGGTTCACCAAATGTTACTTCATTGATGATTGATTCTTTGTTACTGTTACAGAATAAATAATTTCCATGTTACAGAATTTCATGCTTTGTTATTTTCTCAGCATCATTACATGTGAAAATACACCTCAGTTGTATGGCCATTTCAAAGTTAAAGTGACTAGTATGGTCCCATGTTTATTCCACATACAGTATAGACAATTTGTCCCATTAATAAAGGTCATCTCACTAATCAGGTCACATCTGTCTAGTTCCAAAGAATACTGACCTTAAAAGATATGTTTCACTGTATTTTTATTCCACGCCTTTATTTTAAGAAAATATTTCTAGCAATTGACAACACAAGGCATTCACTTCCATTGTCAATTTTATTTCTTTAAAATTAACTTAAATATATACTGTAAAAAAGATCTGCCGATAAATTATTTAATTAAAATAATAAACATTGATAATACTTTACGTACAAAATAATATAGGTAAATGTAAGTTCTTATACAGCGCAGTATCCAATCCTCAGGACTGCTCAAAGCGCTTTACACATTACTTCTGGCAGACCTGTTCAATCAAACACCATCTCAACTTTTGGGAAGCATCAATTATAATGCTCATACACATATCCACCTCTGTCTATAGCCAGGTACTCATTTATACAGATGAGTGAACTAGAGCAATGTAGAGTGAAAAAACTTGACACCACAGCACAGGATTCAAACCCTGGTTCTCTTAGTCACGAGTCCGAAGCTCTACCCCTGAGCCACTGCGCTCCACAAATACCTAAACTCAGCATTTTGTTAATTTACAGACAAAGTAGCATATACATTTGACCAAAGTGAACATTTGACACCGATCATAAACTGTGTACTTGTCCAGCATGGTCTCACAAATTTGTCCCCCTTGGTATAAGCCTCAAGGTATTTTTAGATAGCATATTAAATACACCCTTAATGTTAGTATTTTAAACCACACAACTCGAGGAGAATGAATGTTTGTGTCAAGTTCAACCCTTTTAGTGAAAGGTCAGTAGACAGGGTGACAAGGACAGAAATCTGCCTCATGTTCATTTGTAATGTATCAACAGAATCTACAAGTCACTTCTGTACTAACCACCCTTGCAACCTCCCTCACGTCTACTCTACCCCAGGGGGTTATTTCGCACTGTTCATGGAAGTTTGCTTAATCAACTGTACTTTGCTCCATTTTTTAGCTGCACTTTGGCCTAGTTTTTGTCTTATTCGATGAAATGTAAATTTCAAATGGCGTTTCAATGAACATCTCATCATTACCCATCGGACAAGGAATGTAACAGACAGTTAATTCCAAACAGCCAACTTCTGGAAGGTGGCCAGGCAGCTGGTTAATGCTTCAATCGGTGAAGTCACACTTCAAAAAGTTAATACGCCAGGGACAAATATACTCTGACAGTCAGCAGTGTTCCTTGTGTTTTCAAGATGTTGTTTATTGACACATTAAAACCAAATCTAGCCAATTTTATAGCTATCATAATCATGCAATTTCTAGTCACTTCTAATATCAATATCTATATTATATATATATATATATATATATATATATATATATATATATATATATATAAGATGAAAATATTATATATAAGACTTAATATAATAATTTCCCTTGGCACTTCACAAACATAATAATATCACACTAGTTGTAATCAGTGCTTAACTAATGTATTAAAGATTACAATTGTTTATTTGCAATTGACACTGATAACAAGGAAGTTGAATCCTGATGTGTAATGTTCCATTTGAGTCACAGGGTTGGAGTCATGTTGTGTAACACCCGCACTTAATCTGAGTGTTGGAGTCATGGTGTGTAACATCTGTACTGAATCTGAGTGTTGGAGTCATGGTGTGTAACACCTGTATTGAATCTGAGTGTTGGAGTCATGGTGTGTAACATCTGTACTGAATCTGAGTGTTGGAGTCATG
>JAODUO010000399.1:142500-200000 GCA_025642075.2 Ridgeia piscesae | reverse complement strand
AAATAAAATCATTATATAAGATAACATAATGAAAATTAGATTAGGTTTCGGCGACACAACATTGTAGCTGAACCTGTACTAGCAATTATAATAACTACAGCCTCCAGGGTAGGTCAACTGAACGAAACTGGGCATGGGCCAGTCAATTTATTTACTGACCAATTTAGTTTCTCCTGTATTGCCTTAGAACATGTCTCACCTTTCTTCTTCTTCGCGGTGGACTTCTTGCTACCCGTGTCGCTGTCAAATGCTCCTGGAGACTCAGTCCGACTCGCAGCAGAGTAACCCCGCTCCTTGGCTGGACACATGGGTCAAAGGTCAATGTGGGGGTGGTTCGTTGGTTAGTTGGGGTAATGGTGTGGTGTGGTGGTGGTGGTGTGTATGTGTATGAGATATGACTGTGCTTTTGTGTTTATTCATATATCACTGATGCCACAGCAAATACTCTCCAATGAAATAATTAGTGATAATTGTTGTGTATTTTTGTTAGAAAGTTGCTATACATTTTTACAGTGTACCCCACAGTGAGAAGACATGGAAAGGAACACTACGACAACCTTATTGGCTATTGCTTAATTCAGCAATGAATTATTTATCGCTGTGTGTGACCTTCACACTAGTGACTTGTAGCTTTAGTGGGTGTCTTATGACGTAGACTAACCCACTGTTACATTTGATTAGTATATGATATTGTTCTGTTTGTTTATTAAATCGATTGTCGATAAATTGTTCCAATTCCAACATACAATGTGCGTGCATGTGACTGACCATTTGTGCTTGAGTGTTTCAGCCAACCAACAATTTATTTATTTTACTATCATCTGTCAGTCTGCCTGACAGTCCGTCTGTCCATAATTTAGATCTGTCTCCGACTGCCTTTTTCTGACTGTCTGTCTCTGTGCCTATCTGCCTGTCATCTCAATAGACCAAGTCTGTCTCTGTGCCTATCTGTCTGTCATCTCAATATAATAAGTCTGTCTCTGTGTCTATCTGTCTGTCATCTCAATAGACTAAGTCTGTCTCTGTGCCTATCTGTCTGTCATCTCAATAGACTAAGTCTGTCTCTGTGCCTATCTGCCTGTCGTCTAAATAGACTAAGTCTGTCTCTGTGCCTATCTGCCTGTCATCTCAATAGACTAAGTCTGTCTCTGTGCCTAACCACCTGTCGTCTCAATATACTAAGTCTGTCTCTGTGCCTATCTGCCTGTCATCTCAATAGAATAAGACTGTCTCTGTGCCTATATGTTTGTCATCTTAATAGACCAAGTCTGTCTCTGTGCCTATCTGCCTGTCATCTCAATAGAATAAGTCTGTCTCTGTGCCTATCTGTCTGTCATCTCAATAGAATAAGTCTGTCTCTGTGCCTATCTGCCTGCCATCTCAATAGACCAAGTCTGTCTCTGTGCCTATCTGCCTGTCATCTCAATAGACCAAGTCTGTCTCTGTGCCTATCTGTCTGTCATCTCAATATAATAAGTCTGTCTCTGTGTCTATCTGTCTGTCATCTCAATAGACTAAGTCTGTCTCTGTGCCTATCTGTCTGTCATCTCAATAGACTAAGTCTGTCTCTGTGCCTAACCACCTGTCGTCTCAATAGACTAAGTCTGTCTCTGTGCCTATCTGCCTGTCATCTCAATAGAATAAGACTGTCTCTGTGCCTATCTGTTTGTCATCTTAATAGACCAAGTCTGTCTCTGTGCCTATCTGTCTGTCATCTCAATAGACTAAGTCTGTCTCTGTGCCTATCTGTCTGTCATCTCAATAGAATAAGTCTGTCTCTGTGCCTATCTGTCTGTCATCTCAATAGACTAAGTCTGTCTCTGTGCCTATCTGCCTGTCGTCTAAATAGACTAAGTCTGTCTCTGTGCCTATCTGCCTGTCATCTCAATAGACTAAGTCTGTCTCTGTGCCTATCCACTGTCATCTCAATAGACTAAGTCTGTCTCTGTGTCTATCTGCCTGTCATCTCAATAGAATAAGTCTGTCTCTGTGCCTATCTGTCTTGTCATAAATCTGTTCCAATTCAGCCCTAAGTCTGTCTATGTGCCTATCTGTCTGTCATCTCAATAGACTAAGTCTGTCTCTGTGCCTATCTGTCTGTCATCTCAATAGACCAAGTCTGTCTCTGTGCCTATCTGTCTGTCATCTCAATAGACTAAGTCTGTCTCTGTGCCTATCTGCCTGTCATCTCAATAGACCAAGTCTGTCTCTGTGCCTATCTGCCTGTCATCTCAATAGACCTAAGTCTGTCTCTGTGCCTATCTGTCTGTCATCTCAATAGATAAGTCTGTCTCTGTGCCTATCTGTCTGTCATCTCAATAGACTAAGTCTGTCTCTGTGCCTAATCTGTGTCTGTCTCTGTAGCCTTTTTTATCTGCCTGTCATCTCAATAGACTAAGTCTGTCTCTGTGCCTACCCTGTCTCTCAATAACTAAGTCTGCCTCTGTGCCTATCTGCCTGTCATCTCAATAGAATAAGACTGTCTCTGTGCCTATCTGTTTGTCATCTTAATAGACCAAGTCTGTCTCTGTGCCTATCTGCCTGTCATCTCAATAGAATAAGTCTGTCTCTGTGCCTATCTGTCTGTCATCTCAATAGAATAAGTCTGTCTCTGTGCCTATCTGCCTGCCATCTCAATAGACCAAGTCTGTCTCTGTGCCTATCTGCCTGTCATCTCAATAGAATAAGTCTGTCTCTGTGCCTATCTGCCTGCCATCTCAATAGACTAAGTCTGTCTCTGTGCCTATGTGCCTGTCATCTCAATAGAATAAGTCTGTCTCTGTGCCTATCTGTCTGTCATCACAATAGACTAAGTCTGTCTCTGTGCCTATCTGCCTGTCATCTCAATAGAATAAGTCTGTCTCTGTGCCTATCTGCCTGCCATCTCAATATACTAAGTCTGTCTCTGTGCCTATGTATGTGCCTGTCATCTCAATAGAATAAGTCTGTCTCTGTGCCTATCTGCCTGTTATCTCAATAGACTAAGTGTGTTTCTGTGCCTATCTGCCTGTCATCTCAATAGAATAAGTCTGTCTCTGTGCCTATCTGTTTGTCATCTCAATAGAATAAATCTGTCTCTGTGCCTATCTGTTTGTCATCTCAATAGACCAAGTCTGTCTCTGTGCCTATCTGTCTGTCATCTCAATAGAATAAGTCTGTCTCTGTGCCTATCTGTCTGTCATCACAATAGACTAAGTCTGTCTCTGTGCCTATCTGCCTGTCATCTCAATAGAATAAGTCTGTCTCTGTGCCTATCTGTTTGTCATCTCAATAGAATAAATCTGTCTCTGTGCCTATCTGTTTGTCATCTCAATAGACCAAGTCTGTCTCTGTGCCTATCTGCCTGTCATCTCAATAGAATAACTCTGTCTCTGTGCCTATCTGCCTGCCATCTCAATAGACTAAGTCTGTCTCTGTGCCTATGTGCCTGTCATCTCAATAGAATAAGTCTGTCTCTGTGCCTATCTGTCTGTCATCACAATAGACTAAGTCTGTCTCTGTGCCTATCTGCCTGTCATCTCAATAGAATAAGTCTGTCTCTGTGCCTATCTGCCTGTTAGCTCAATAGACTAAGTGTGTTTCTGTGCCTATCTGCCTGTCATCTCAATAGAATAAGTCTGTCTCTGTGCCTATCTGTTTGTCATCTCAATAGAATAAATCTGTCTCTGTGCCTATCTGTTTGTCATCTCAATAGACCAAGTCTGTCTCTGTGCCTATCTGTCTGTCATCTCAATAGAATAAGTCTGTCTCTGTGCCTATCTGCCTGCCATCTCAATAGACCAAGTCTGTCTCTGTGCCTATCTGCCTGTCATCTCAATAGACTAAGTCTGTCTCTGTTCCTATGTGCCTGTCATCTCAATAGAATAAGTCTGTCTCTGTGCCTATCTGTCTGTCATCACAATAGACTAAGTCTGTCTCTGTGCCTATCTGCCTGTCATCTCAATAGAATAAGTCTGTCTCTGTGCCTATCTGTTTGTCATCTTAATAGAATAAATCTGTCTCTGTGCCTATCTGTTTGTCATCTCAATAGACCAAGTCTGTCTCTGTGCCTATCTGCCTGTCATCTCAATAGAATAAGTCTGTCTCTGTGCCTATCTGCCTGCCATCTCAATAGACTAAGTCTGTCTCTGTGCCTATGTATGTGCCTGTCATCTCAATAGAATAAGTCTGTCTCTGTGCCTATCTGTCTGTCATCACAATAGACTAAGTCTGTCTCTGTGCCTATCTGCCTGTCATCTCAATAGAATAAGTCTGTCTCTGTGCCTATCTGCCTGTCATCTCAATAGACTAAGTGTGTTTCTGTGCCTATCTGCCTGTCATCTCAATAGAATAAGTCTGTCTCTGTGCCTATCTGCCTGTCATCTCAATAGAATAAGTCTGTCTCTGTGCCTATCTGTTTGTCATCTCAATAGACCAAGTCTGTCTCTGTGCCTATCTGCCTGTCATCTCAATAGAATAAGTCTGTCTCTGTGCCTATCTGCCTGCCATCTCAATAGACTAAGTCTGTCTCTGTGCCTATGTGCCTGTCATCTCAATAGAATAAGTCTGTCTCTGTGCCTATCTGTCTGTCATCACAATAGACTAAGTCTGTCTCTGTGCCTATCTGCCTGCCATCTCAATATACTAAGTCTGTCTCTGTGCCTATGTATGTGCCTGTCATCTCAATAGAATAAGTCTGTCTCTGTGCCTATCTGCCTGTTATCTCAATAGACTAAGTGTGTTTCTGTGCCTATCTGCCTGTCATCTCAATAGAATAAGTCTGTCTCTGTGCCTATCTGTTTGTCATCTCAATAGAATAAATCTGTCTCTGTGCCTATCTGTTTGTCATCTCAATAGACCAAGTCTGTCTCTGTGCCTATCTGTCTGTCATCTCAATAGAATAAGTCTGTCTCTGTGCCTATCTGTCTGTCATCACAATAGACTAAGTCTGTCTCTGTGCCTATCTGCCTGTCATCTCAATAGAATAAGTCTGTCTCTGTGCCTATCTGTTTGTCATCTCAATAGAATAAATCTGTCTCTGTGCCTATCTGTTTGTCATCTCAATAGACCAAGTCTGTCTCTGTGCCTATCTGCCTGTCATCTCAATAGAATAACTCTGTCTCTGTGCCTATCTGCCTGCCATCTCAATAGACTAAGTCTGTCTCTGTGCCTATGTGCCTGTCATCTCAATAGAATAAGTCTGTCTCTGTGCCTATCTGTCTGTCATCACAATAGACTAAGTCTGTCTCTGTGCCTATCTGCCTGTCATCTCAATAGAATAAGTCTGTCTCTGTGCCTATCTGCCTGTTATCTCAATAGACTAAGTGTGTTTCTGTGCCTATCTGCCTGTCATCTCAATAGAATAAGTCTGTCTCTGTGCCTATCTGTTTGTCATCTCAATAGAATAAATCTGTCTCTGTGCCTATCTGTTTGTCATCTCAATAGACCAAGTCTGTCTCTGTGCCTATCTGTCTGTCATCTCAATAGAATAAGTCTGTCTCTGTGCCTATCTGCCTGCCATCTCAATAGACCAAGTCTGTCTCTGTGCCTATCTGCCTGTCATCTCAATAGACTAAGTCTGTCTCTGTTCCTATGTGCCTGTCATCTTAATAGAATAAATCTGTCTCTGTGCCTATCTGTTTGTCATCTCAATAGACCAAGTCTGTCTCTGTGTCTCTCTGTCTGTCATCTCAATAGACTAAGTCTGTCTCTGTGCGTATCTGTCTGTCATCTCAATAGACTAAGTCTGTCTCTGTGCCTATCTGCCCGTCATCTCAATAGACTAAGCCTGTCTCTGTGTTTATCTGTCTGTCATCTCAATAGACTATGTCTGTCTCTGTGCCTATCTGCCTGTCATCTCAATAGACTAAGTCTGTCTCTGTGCCTATCTGTCTGTCATCTCAATAGACTATGTCTGTCTCTGTGCCTATCTGCCTGTCATCTCAATATAATAAGTCTGTCTCTGTGCCTATCTGTCTGTCATCTCAATAGAATAAGTCTGTCTCTGTGCCTATCTGTCTGTCATCTCAATAGACTAAGTCTGTCTCTGTGCCTATCTCTCTGTCATCTCAATAGAATAAGTCTGTCTCTGTGCCTATCTGTCTGTCATCTCAATAGACTAAGCCTGTCTCTGTGCCTATCTGTCTGTCATCTCAATAGAATAAGTCTGTCTCTGTGCCTATCTGCCTGTCATCTCAATAGAATAAGTCTGTCTCTGTGCCTATCTGCCTGTCATCTCAATAGAATAAGTCTGTCTCTGTGCCTATCTGTCTGTCATCTCAATAGAATAAGTCTGTCTCTGTGCCTATCTGCCTGTCATCTCAATAGAATAAGTCTGTCTGAGACTCTGAGGAGTGCATTTAATTACACGTATGTAACACTATGTAAACATGTGTAAATGACAGATAAAATGTCATGGTGACATTAGGGAACTGACGTAGGCTGTCAACTAGGTATGTGTCCCATCCGGAAAATGCAGGAGTTAACTGGGATTAAATGTGTGACATTTGAGGATGCACAAAAGTCACAACTCAGTCAGCAAAACTTCTAGGGCTCTAGAATGCTGATGTGTAGGGCCCTATAAACACATAGCTCAAGGAATAGAGGGTTTAGATTCAAAGGAGTTTGGGGTGGGGGGTAAATTATTAATTTATTATTCTATATTCTAGTATTCTACTATTCTACTATTCTACTATTCTACTATTCTATTATTCTATTATTCTATTATTCTATTATTCTATTATTCTATTATTTATTATTCTATTTATGTCATTATATATAATATATATATATATATATATACAGTGTATATATATATATATATATATATATATATATATATATATATATATATATATATATATTTACTTATATGTATTTTTTAATTACAGTTTAATTACACATTTCTTATTTATCATTTCTATTATTGTTTTATTAGCATTGTTGCAAATTATATAGTTAAGATGATGGCCCATTGAAAATCACGACCTACCACGTGACGTAGTTATCATCACAAAATTAAGTTTTACTTACCCTTCAGTGATGACATAGCGGTCACTGCCTCACCGTCCAGGCTGCGTTTGGTCAGTTCTTCCCGCTCAAAATGCTCGAGTTCTGCTCGTTCAGCAAGTGCCTGGACCAGGTCCATTGCTCCCTCCGACTCTAGAGAGTTCCCGTCCAAATACACGTCTCTATGGCAACAACAAACAACAGGAAAACATTGACGGAATTGAATTCTGTAGAAAAATAAAAACTACAGTCATGTTTTGTTGATACAGTCTTCAGTAATCAGTTGTTTTGCCATCCACGTGTTTTATGTGGGAACCATCTTAATACCAGGTATATATTGTACATGATAAGATGTCTCGCTTATCCACGTATTTCATTTATCTGACCATAAATCTTGGGCTAAATGAGACGTGAATGTACTGAAATCTATACCAAGTCAGCCATAATTATTTGCTACACTAAAATTATATACTATAGTAAATATATGTACAATACAAAACAAAAAATCAAGGCAAAATATTTAATATTTTAATGGCCGGTAAGATGTTATGCCATGAACACATTTTTCACCTTATTGCCGAATTCACGATAAGTTTCCCAAGGATGGCGCCACTGTCTACCCTCAGGTCACAGAAGGTCATACTGAGTGAGAGTAATGTCTTGTTGCCATGGAGACCATTGCATAACTTCTGGCATCCTTCGTCACTAAACCTACATTTACAACCAGCAACAACTTCAGTGCGACACAGAGCAGAATGAATAAATCTACAAGACAATACTCTATATCACTTATACTGGCTGATTTGTTGTGTCGTGTTGCGTCTTTGGGCAGAGTTAAATGAGAATGCTAATTTAAAGCACACACAAAAGCAAACACACATATATGTGACTTAATGATTATACACATATCATGACACAAACACAGGTACTCCCACACAAACATGCACACACACATGCGCATGTAATATGTAACTTTTATTTGACAATTTCACTACTAAGACGTGTGTGTGTGTGTGTGTGCATGCGTGCGTGCGTGTTGTGTGTGTGTGAGTGTGTGTGCATGCATGCGTGTGTGTGTTTCTGTCTGACATGTTAATATGTATTTCTGTTTATATAATATTAGTTGCAACCTGTTTCAATTGGTCTTGCTTCTGTCCTATAAGTTAAACAGAAGCAGGTTTGCTTTTACAAATACAAAATGTTGACACAAACTTGTGAACATTGACTGTAAATATCTAAATGGTTATTGTGAACTAAACAATTGTCTTTCTAATAGATGTTGATGAATCCTGATGTTACCTCACACCAACCCAATCACACATACAAAGTCATCATCAGTGCTTTGTTGTTAACGTATTCCCACGCTGGGGCCCAGCACCAGTTGATTCTCTCAAAGAGGTTGTAAATTAGTTATTTAGTACATCATTTAAAATCATTGCACTTTCCTTTCAAAAATTATATAAATTTAAGTTGACCTTACTCATTGTGATCCAAGGTCAGGTTAGTCAAAGTACGGCAACTCGTCACAGATCTGAAATAAAATAAAGTGAATTTTTATAAACTAAACATCAAAGAACTTTCTAGGTTACACAATAATTTTGCCTAGTTTTCTATAATAACTCTGAAACTTATAAAAATATAATTAATAATTTCTTTATAATTGATTGGCTTACGGTGAAGATATGATAACAATATGGCTACCTCCATGAAAAATACATACAAAAGTTTTGAATCCAGAGACATTGTACATTAATGAAGGATAAAGACGAAAGAAATCAGGGTCATTTCAAGGTTCAGTTTAAAGTTCCCACTGCTTCTCTCGTGTATTACAGAAGTAAGCAACGAATGTAACTAAGTCTGCTGCTTAGACAGTGTGTGGTTGTTTATCATATATTGTCTACATGGTTTTTAGATGCTTCTAAAGCCTTTGATAGAGTGAAACATTCTATCTTATTTCTAAAGTTGATTGACAGGGAGTACCTGGATATATTATTAGACTGCTTATATATTGGTATTCGAATCAGACTATGTGTATAAGATGGTCAGGCAAATTGTCGGAACATTTTGGTGTTACAAATGGTGTTAGGTAAGGTGGTATACTCTCACCATACCTTTTTTTTAATATATATATATATATATATATATAATATCTTTGTCTTTACGTAATGTTATATATATATATATATATATATATATATATATATATATATATATATATATATATATATGGATGATTTAACCATAGCATTAAATAAATGTAACATAGGGTGTGTAATAGGTACTACAACTATCAATCATCTTATGAATGCTGATGACTTGGTATTATGTCCCCATCTGTATCAGGACTGTCTGAACTGATGCAGGCATGTGGAATCTATGGGTTAAATCATGATATTAAGTACAATTCCAAGAAAAGTGCTGTGTTAATATGCAAAAGTAAATATATGAATTTTTTGATGTTCCATCATTTAAGATTAATGGTGAAACAATCCAGAAAGTTGATAATGTGAAATATTTGGGTCACTTTATTTCTAATACATTACGTGATGACAAAGATATTTTATGCCAATGCCGACAACTATATGCTAGGGGTAATACGCTATTGCAGATATTTTACATGTGTTCTACTGAAGTGAAGCTAACTTTGCTTACAATTTTCTGCTCTCCTATGTATACTGCTCAGCTGTGGTGGAATTACACAGTAGCAAGTATACACAAACTTCATGTTGCTTACAATAATGTGTTTCACTTATTGCTAAATCAGCCTAAATATTGCAGTGCCTCCACCATGTTTGTAGAATACCATGTACCAGATAGTAAAGCTGTAATTAGAAACCTTGTATATAAATTCATGCGGAGACTTGATGCTTCTTATAATAAGTTGGTAATTGCAATTATCAACAGTGATATAAAATGGCAATCCAGGATAAGATGACATTGGATAAAAAAAATTATATACATAATAGTTTTGGATTGAATGTACCATTATGCAATTTTTTTTTATTACCATGTGCAATACTTTTATATTTTCTAGTCACTTGTATATTTTAGTGTTTATGTGGACATCTGTATGACAGTCTGAAATAAAGATATTGAATTGCATTGAATATAAAACTGATAGTATAAACCGTGTTTCTTAAGGCGGTGTAACCTGGTTTATATTTATTGTAGAGCACATCCATCCACTGCAGGAATTAGTGCTACAGAAAAATCGTATTATTATTATTATTATATTACTATTTACCTGTTTCAATACACCAGTGCATATTTTCATAAAAAAGTAAAGGTAAGTTCTTATATAGCGCAGTATCCAGTCCTCAGAACCGTTCAAAGCGCTTTACACTTTACTTCCCTGACAGACCTGTTCACTCAGACACCATCTCGGCTTCTCTGGGAAGCATCCAGCCATATGCTACAATTAATGAGCAAAAGGCTGCTCATACACATATCCACCACTACCTATAGCCAGGTACCCATTTATACAGCTGAGTGAACTGGAGCAATGTACAGTGAAAAAACTTGCCCAAGGTGTTAACACCGCAGCACAGGATTCAAACCCGGGTTATCTTAGTCGAGAGTCTGAAGTTCTACCCCTGAACCATTGCGCTTTTGAGAGTATTTTTGAACTGAGCATATCTTAGTTTTCTTTTTTCTCATTTATATTTAATTAATTTTCCAAGGAAAGACCAAAATAGGCTGTTTTATCTGTAGAGAAAATGATTGCCTTTTCTGTATAAAAAATATTTTATAGCTCCTTCCACAAATATAATGTGTATAACAACACTGTCATCAGTAATCTGCATTAGATACTCACGGTGCAAGTCTGCGGAGAGAATCAGCTTCCACAAGACAGTCGACCAACTCCAGAATTTTCAATTCAAAGATTTGTTTCTCAAGTAGCAACGACTGCAAGAACATGACATATTAAAATTTATTTACACAGGTAGGATCTTAAAATACTGAGATATGAAGCTATATGAAACCAATGTAATTTACTTTTGGATGCTGCAAGCCCTAATTCATAAGTTTGAGTTACATCAATTTAAATAAACAACATTTAAGCTTGAAATCTTGTTCAAACAACAAAATGCTACAACATCAACCAACAGTTGACCTGTGTCAGTTGGAATATTAAACAAATAAAAAATATATAATGCAAGAAATGTCTGTTTTAAAATTATGAGTGTATTTTGTAAAGGACAGCACTTCGGTTTTCAAAGATACCAACTGTTCTGTATTGTCACCTTTAAAAAGCAATTATTGTAAAAGTTAACAGTGGTTCAATTGGTCAACCCAAACAAACTAAAGTTTTGAGACAATCGTATCCAAAACATGCATCAAAAACATTTTTTTAAAGATAGTAAAGTCTACAATTAAAACTTGTCAAAAACTGTTTGTTATTTCTAAAAATATAAATAAGAAATGATATTTCTTTATATTGCAAATGCATTTTATAATTTCCTCAGTTTTGTTAAATCATCTCAAGGTCTGACCTACAGCCTGTCACAATATCACATGGCAAGTTATGATTGTTTGAACTTTGACCATGTCATCAAGAGCACGTACCACAGATGCGACCATCTCGTAAGGCATGATGACATTCCAGATACGGAGATCCTGGATGAAAACATAGCGAGTGTCTCTCAAAGCTCGCAGCAATGGTTCCAAGGTCAACAGAGGTCGACCTCCAATTACTGCACGCTCCCCTTGCACAATGAACTAAACAAATGAATAGAATATTGCTATGCAAAAATAATTCACAAAGTGCTGTGTATGGATACACACATGCAGAAACTGTGTTTTGTTGTAATCAATGAAGACAGATTATGAAGATATCTGTACTTATGACAAATACAGAATGATTTTGAGAACTTGCTTATAAATTGTGTTCATTAAGATAAAAAGATTGACATACATATGATGATGCGCCACAATCAGTCAATCAATTGGTTGATTGATCAATCAATCAACACATTTCATTGGAGGATATTTGTTGTATACCTTAAGGTCTCATGAACATATAGCCAAACACATGCACACGCACACGCACACGCGCACACGCACACACACACACACACGCATGCACACACACACACACTCTTACCAAAAGTTTCTGTACACACTCTATTATACACACACCTTAAACATACACACCATACTAAAACACACAGGCATTTCTCACACACATGTATGTGCACACATGTATGTGCACACATGTATGTGCACACATGTATGTGCACACATGTATGTGCACACATGTATGTGCACAAATGTATGTGCACAAATGTATGTGCACAAATGTATGTGCACAAATGTATGTACACAAATGTATGTACACAAATGTATGTGCACACATGTATGTGCACACATGTATGTGCACACATGTATGTGCATACATGTATGTGCATACATGTATGTGCACATGCACAGACACAGTATTCCTAAAAACAAAACAAAATTCTACTTACCCAATGAAACAAAAACATACTAATAGTAATGCATGTATACATGTTGACTCTTACCAGGTCATGTGCACATTAACTTACATTAACATACAAGCCATGGAGATGTGTTTTATGACCTGAAATAAACTACAAATACATCACAAATGTGACACACATTTACATCCATTTTCAAGACATAGCTGATTTTTGCAGACATTTCTTCTCCCTCCAAAAAGGCATGACTCTTACCCTGACCAGAAGTGTGTTGGCCTCTATGTTCTGTCGCATCGTCTGACACAGGGCCATGCAAGGCAATCCTTGCATCGCAACACAGCGCTTCTCATACACACTCAACAGTCTCTCCACCAGTTGGCCAGCATCAGTCGGACCTGTCTTTGCAGCCTTTTTTTCCTTGGTCTTCTTTCCCTTCTTTGGCGGCATTGCTCCAGTAGTCTGCAGGTAAATACAGGTGCAGTTATAAATTGCCAGACATTATAATACACTATATATTAATGGCAGTAAAACTTGTCTAGTGCCTATATAGTCTAGTATATTAAATTAGGTCAGAGGTGAAAGTCATTAGGGGTAATCATGAATGAGGACAAGCAAGAGTTATCATTGGAGAGTGGAACACATGGGAATGCAATTTCAAACAAATATGTCTAGTTTTCTCAAAATGTGGTTAAAGTTTTAGATTGTTTTATAGGGGCATACTAAAAGGCGGGCCACAATTGGCAGACCGCTGGAAACGGCAGACCACATTCACAAAGATGCCACCGATCGGTACGCTCCATGTTTACGAGCTTTGTTGTTGTTTGTGCGTCCGATCGTAAATATTGGAGACTTTTATTATTGTGTTGTACTAACAATTCTAAATGTAATACTTGTATTTATAAAATCCTAGAAATAAATTAAAATGTTAGGCCTTACTAATTAACTCTACGAGTATTCGCTCAGTCAAAAACAGAAGTCCCACATAGTCATAGATGATAGACGGCAGCTGCATACTATCGGTTTATTTAAATCGTTTGATGTAATGACTCGCCTAAGGGTACATGTGTTCATAGGGCACTAATTCCCGTTATTGAATACCGAAACGGTCACCTGGCAGGTGAGGAATTCTGAGGCTCCAGCCATCTTTTGATGTTCTTTTATCTACTGTGAAAGGGCATATATGTGGATTGATCTCGGATTGCACTGATAGCTGCATATTCGTTAGTGGGTGGGTGAGTAGTTCGTGTTATTGAGGGTTATTTAATAGAATGTACTTCACTAAGAACATGGACGTTATATCTGAGGCTAGCTGTCTTTTGATGTAACAACTCGCCTAACGGTACATGTTTTCATAGGACATTATACACTTGTTATTGGATGCCGGCATTTTGTGAGGACATCTGAATGTTGATGGACATTATCTCTTCATAAGTGTACGTTAATTGTAGGTCTAGTTATTACTATCACTGAGACTCATTAGTACTTATGCTACTTATTACAATCACACTCGTTTTATCACCCCCATTAAAAGTATAACACTGATATGACTTATAGGTATATTAATTTAAAACAATTATAACAAAATAAAAATATTAAAAAAAAATATAAAAAGTAAGGCATTTGGTGAGGACATCTGAATTCAATTTCAATTCAATTAAATAACTTAATTCCAGAACATTACATCCATAAAAAACTAAAGTATGACTAATAACTATATAAATAAAGCATTTAATAACATAAAAAATATTAATAAAAGTTTAATAAAATACAACATATTTAAATAAATTTAATAACATAAAAATATGAACGTAGGCCATATACAGTCATATGCATGTTAAGATGTATTATATAAATGTTATATATGCAGTACATGATGGTATATACATTGTATTACACACGCACGCGCACACACACACACACACATATATATATATGAGATGTCATTGTTGAAGTGAAATAGTAATACTAAGAATACTGACTATGTTGGTGAAAATAAAAACAAACAAACAACAAATCCAAGAATTGTTATTTCGCCTTTCAAACATTGTACATAATTATATGCTAACTTATAGTACTGTAGTTAAATTTGCTTATTACACGTATGTTATTATTGAAAGACATCTCAACATCACAAGAACACCGTAAAAACAGCAACTATAAGGCGCCAACTAGAATAAAAAGGGCCCCCACGTAAACTTGGAGCATACCGATCGGTGGCATCTATACGTTTCCGCGCGGTCTGCCAATTGTGGCCCGCCTTTTAGTATATATGCCCCGTTTTATACTGATATGGAGTTGATTCCAGATGTTTGGGAAAGCTACAGATAAAGCATGTTTATGAATATTGAGGTTAGTTTTATGAACAAATCGTTATTGGAAAACAGATGATCTATCAGTGCTGGTGATATCAGAAATAGGTTGGCTATATTCTACGGCTACCTACACGTAATTTTAACATAATCAACCATCCTCTAAAATACACCAACACATGCAAACACCCCAACCACCAGTGGATACAAATATACGTTATAGACCAGAGCCATCAGGCTTACATATACAACAAAGTCATAGACTAATATTTTATCTGCACTTTTGATTTGAGTTTTGTTTTTCTGTTTTGATATATTTTGAAACCTTTCTACTAATTTTCCTTCTCTAACTTTCTTGACTACTCTTAAATTAATAACGTCAGGCGGCGCACAATCGAAGTTTACCTGTGAAAAGCTGTAAAGTGTTAATTATATGGCATGCCACATAAGCACAGGCCAAAGTTTTTGCTGGCTATAGTCACTAAAAACGAAACTCAATATATAATAGTGCCAATGGCAATACTAAAATACTTTTTTAAATAGTGGCTAGGCTATCAACCAATTAGCAAGGACCATGATCACCTAGATATTCACGCACGCCATCATACGCACCTGTTAAGGAAACAGACACCCTAAGTTATAGATACATTTCATACAGGTAGAACTAAATTGTCCAGAATCTGCTAATGAATGTCTATTACTGTATCTGTTACATTGCAAGTGCCCGTTGACGCCATGTTGTTTACATCGCACGCCAAGGAAACTGTTTTAAGTAATCTGCAGAATGCACTTATAATCTTACTTCAAGATCTTACGTCAAGTCCTTTTAAAACGCAAAAATTCTCTGTCAACATTTTAAAATTAATTTTGGGAAAAAACACGCATTCAAACTAAAATTGAACTTTAAGACTTGATTAGGGTTAAGGTCAGGGTCCTATTGGAGAAAAAATGTAAGATTTCAAAATGGATCGTTTTAAAAAGCCAAGGAAACTGTTTGAAGTAATATGCAGAATGCACGTATAATCTTACCTCAAGGTCTGACATCAAGACCGTTTAACACGCTAAAATTCTTTGTAAGGCATTTTTATAATTACATTTTATTAACTACTCGCATTCAAACTAAAATTTATTTTGGTTAGAGTTAAGGTTCAATTGAGAAAAAATTGAAGAACGGAAAAATTGATCGTTTTAAGATAAAAAGAAGACAAACTTCATTTTCCAAACTAAAAAAATTATTTACCTCCTTTAATTTACAAGCATCTCTAACCGAAATATCCGTGCAAGTCACGTAGTTAGATCTATGATGCAAGTAATCCAGCCAAGCGATGCCGTGCTGCAGATAATCGGCGACTACGTAAACAACATGGCGGATAGAACAGGCCATGGGTTTATTTATCAGTTCAGATAAAGCCAGTCTTCGCTTTAGTGAAGTGGCTGTTGAATTGTTAAGGTCGTTTTCCAGTTGGTAATGTAAGTTTCGTCATGGTGGCCTAAAATTATAAGCTGTTCTTCAGTATTTCGAGTGTGGTGCAGCGAAATCCCTTTTATCGCCCATGGTTACGGCGTTGCGATATGCTCACTGTGACACTGACAGTTGGGTGGCCGTGGGTAATATTCTGGGTACATATAATTTTTTTAAGTTTTAGCAAAAACCCGATGAAATTCTTCCGTAATGAAGCGATATTCTGACTCTAAAGACTAAAACACGCGTTCAATGCCTTGAAAACAAAGTAACAGTTTATTTTATTGAGTTAAAACATTGTATACCAGCGAAATCCGAATCCCATCAATAGGTACATCAGAATCCGCTAGATGGCGTATTGAAATCTCGCGGTCATTTCTGTTCCAAAAGTTGTGACAAGATGTCTTCCCGCTTCAGCCAGCGTCAGAAATTACATGGTCGCGCTATTTGCTTTGCCGCTGCATATTAATTAGGAAAACAGTGCTTCCTGATAGTGGAATCACCCAATGGATAATCCTTTTACATATGGAGCCATTTTTTAGTTACGTCGACTTCGATTGCTTTTGTGTGCAGGTACGTGAAGTTTGATAATGTCTTTACTTGCAAAATAAACACATTACACTTACTAGCTAGTCAACGAAAAGTGGTAGCTAGTCTAATACGATATATTAGCTTTACAATGATATATGTAGCCTTATTGTGCGTGCTTGGTCAGCGACACAATGCGATGGGGAACTTTGCCACCCTTTGGCGTTCTGTGCGTATATTACCAAGTACCTACACTGCCTCATGCCTGCCGCTCGCCAGCAGCACAGACATCAGTGAGGCATCAGTTTCCCAGCATTAATTAAATCCACTTCCATCACAATCATCGAGTAATGTTGCTGTTGTTGTTCACTTGTATTACAATATATGTACACATATAATTATTGTTTAGCCGTTTTTGGTTTATATTAGTCTATTTTTAGAACGTCGTTATAAAATATTTGAAGGAAATGTCTACAAACAATGTAAACAGCACACGCGAAGTGTGCTGTTTACATTGTAACTGTCATTGACATTGGCATTGCCATTGATAATCACGTTTCATGGAGTCATTATTAAAATCGGAAAGCATCTGAAAGTTAAACAAGAGTTTATTTGACCATGTACTTATTTATGTATTTATAAGTATATCTTGATTGCTTAACCAACATTATTTTTTATTATAACAAATTAATTGTTTTTGCATTGTGTGAATTGTGTATTTTTTTACTTCTAGCAAGTGAAACAGTGTTGGAAGATCCAAGGGGTAGTCCAAGCAAAGTTGTAGTATAAATAAGTTGTTTTGTTAAAATAAAATATAATTTGTAGTTTGGAAGTAAAATTTAGTTAAGTTATTACACATAGTTTTTCTTAATTAAGTAATTTGTTCATTCCAAAAAAATAATTATAAATAAAACATCTGCAATTGTTGAAGTAATTAAAATTCTTGTTAACAAAGTTATGCATGGTTGATCTGTCATTTATCTAGACATTGTTTAAGGTAATGGAAGTTAGTTTGTGAAATTATTGCTTGAATATTACTGTAATTGAAAGTGTTTACCATTTGTTGCAAAAGTCTTGTTATTGAACATCCATTGCACTAACTGTTCATTATTTCTTAGTTTCAGGTGTACTATGAAGATTATGGTTGAAGCTCTTGCAACTTCACTCAAAGATACACTACACTGATCAACGTTGTAAACATGACAGCTCATCACAAGTTCTGAATTGGCAATCAGTGTTGCTACCAAAACATCAAACGAATATTGTGTGAAGCTTGAGTGGATCCTCTCTCTGTCGTCTCTGTTCTGCTGTGACTCCTCATGAACGCTGCCTGGTTACAGGTTACTACTACACACCGGGTGTTCAACTGAAAGCTACATACATACATAATACAACTGTGCCTGCTTACTTCATGAACATTGTGACCTTGCCTCGGAGTTGCAGATGTTTCAGCACCTGTAGGACTGCACACTTTGCTGCATTGCCATGGCTATATGTAATGCTACCAAAACGTTGCTATATACCATCATGCTACAGTAAAACAGAATTTGACCATGAAAGACTTGGATATTCATCACCACATTGTGAATATTTTCAGGTGTTCTTTTACCTGTAAGACTCTTTGTTGGCTACACGTAATGACATGCTCAGCATTATATAGGTTGGTATACCTATACAACTACAAACATAGTTGAACTACATCGGACTTACAACTATTGTTGAACCTGCAGAACACACATTGCTGTGCTGCTGGATTGACACAATGCATGATTATATATTTTTGTGTTATATATATAATAACGCTATGCAGAACTCTTCAAACAATGCTATTAATTCCTTGGACATACAATACATGGAGTGAATATGAAAATGTATACATCACCTGTACAGTGTATCTGCAAGGACTTAGCTCGTATATGCATCCTGTATTTTATGAAATAATTATTATTCATGCTGGAATATGTTAAATAATAAATGTTCTTATCATTGACACAATTATAATATTTTATTCATTGCCTAATTTATTTACTTATTATGTCCTACTAATTACAGAACCATCGACCTCTATGGGTATGTAATCTACTTGAATGTTTTCCCCTAAAAGTAATATTTAATAGTGTAATTTTATAATAAAATACAGATTAGTTCTGTTAGTTATTGCGTGGCCAAATGCTAAAAAGTAGGTCATTTATTAAAATCGGGCATAAAAGGCTCAATTGTGTGACTTACCCGGTAATCGTTGTAAATACGGCAGATATTAAATGTAGGTCAACTAATTAGGTCATCAGCAAACTGACAAGATGACAATCAGTATATTTAGTCATATATTTACCGTGATCAACCCATGTATAGTTTAATTGCCTTTTTACTAATTATGTACACCCATTTTATGTAATTAATTCTGATTAATAGGTCAAATGTTAAATATAGGTCAAACAATTAGGTCATCAAAAATGGTGACAATTAGTATAATCAGTCATAATAATAATTATGGCATAATTAGCATGGCATAATTACTAGGATTAAATACATAAAACAGGTGAGAATAATTAGTAAAAAGGTCAATTAAACTATACATGGAGTTGACTACTTTTATTTATAATTATATATTATGAATGAATATACTGATTCTCATCTTGTAAAATATGAAGTTTGTTTATGACCTAATTAGTTGACCTACATTTAATTTTTTTATTAGGATTACATAAAACGGGTGAAAAGAAGTATTCAATCCCATGTACAGTTTATTATTGACCTTTCTACAAATAATTTTCACCCGCTTTATGTAATTAATCCTAATAAATAGGTCAAATGCTAAATATAGGTCAACTAATAAGGTCATCAACATACTTCATATTTTACACAAGATGTGAATCAGTATATTCATTCATAATATATAATTATAAATTAAAGTAGTCAACCCCAAGCATAATTTACCTTTCTACTAATTATTCCATGTTTTATGTAATTAATCATAGTAATTAGGTCAACTGTTAATCATAGGTCAACTAATTATGCCATCAGAATTACTGATGTAATAATGTGGCATAGAAGTCCTTTTTTAATTAATTATATTCCATTTATGTTGTTATTCTGATAAAAGTCAAATATGCAGTGAAGGTCAACTAATTAGGTCAAGGTCAAATCATATTCACATGTTTTTCTAGATCACATAACTGTTTATTTCACCCCAATATCTTCAGTAGAAGCAATTATATTGCCATTTCCCTATATACTCAAACACAATGCTCCAGCTTCCTGGTCACAAGAAATGGACAGAATTCAATACAAAAAATTGCCCTTTTTCTGAGCACAACAAACTCTATCTTGTGGTATCATTTGAATGAGATTGGACGTATATTTGAATTTTTTTCCGATGTACCATCAAAGAAGACAACCTAGATAACAAAATTGATCTGCCCCAAATATTGGACATGAATATATATATATATATATATATATATATATATATATATATAATATATATATACACATGTATATAATTATATGTATTATATATTATATATATATATATATATATATATATATATATATATATATATATATATATATTATATTATATATATATATATTATACAAAGTTTGTAATTGTATGCATGCTTACGATTGTAAGAAACTTTATATTGACTTGAAAGGTTTGATTAGATGTGGGGTTGTTTTAATCAGGGTAATTAATAAAGTTTTTATATAGCGCTAATTCCGCATGGCGGACGATGCGCTAATATATATATATATATATATATATATATATATATATATATATATATATATATATATATATATATGAATATAAATCTTTTTTTTATTTAAGATGTACTAATAAATCTTTGTATGTATTATATATTAATTAATTAAAATAAATTAAACACTGCATTTAAGATGTATAGAACTTGTATGTAAATTATATAAATTAATATAAAATTAAAACTTTTACTTTATATATATATATATATATATATATATATATATATATATATATATATATATATATATATATATATAAATCTATAAATTAATCTAAAACATAAACACTTATTAAATGTGTATGACACTAAAAAGAAATTCTAAAGCAATGAAACCACGTTTTGTCAGTCATTGACATATCGTTGGACGTTTTACCTGTTCTAGACATCTGTCTTTCTACGGGCATGATGTCAACAAAGTCCAGCACGAAAAATCTCAAGCTGAGTGTCATTGCAAGTACCCATGTGAAGCTGCTGAAGACTTATGAACAGACCTGTCGGGACGATGGTACAGTGATGTGTCCCAGCATCGAAAAGGCTTTGCAACAGTGTATCAAGGAAGACCTCTACCTTGAAACTGTGAGTACACATTCAGATGGTCTCACTCTGGATACCTGTCATCAGGGCTGATTATTTTTTTCAATAAATTCTGTCTTCTTGTTTTTATACTTTTTTTCTCATTTTTCTTAAAACTGTTTCTTCTGTTTCCAATTCCCGCCATCTTTTACTCTTGTTCTACGTTGTCACTAACTCTTTCCAGGTTTCGCTTTCACTTTATTCTGCAGTGGATTATGACTGGTGTAATTATGTAATTTGTTTTTGGTTCATTGATTGTATTACTTTTACTTTGGCATATTACTTTCACTTTGACATAGTGTACTTTCACTTTCTCATTCTTTGCACTGCAGTGGACAGTGCATAAGACTGCAGGGTTGAACTTGAAGACTCCAGTTGAGGGTGCAATGTCTTTGACCCCTGTCATTGATACACTGCGGAAAGGTCGTTACATCCACATCGGCAAGTTACTAGTGTGGAACTTTGGTGTGGACGATGCTGCCACGATTGCCATGGTAACTACTTGTTCATCCTCATTGGCGACCTTAGGTAAGGGTATTTCTAACCAGCTCAGTTTCCCCAGCATTGCATGGCAAGAAACAAATATTTTTAGTTATAGTTGCCTATAGAGTACAATTTTATATGACACCAACATTGATGTTGTATAATGACAAACTGGCAGTGATTTTTGCTTGGCAAACATTAGCACTATCTGCTACTGTAACAGGCAGTTCCAGTTGTGCCTACGATTACCCTCCCTCTGTTATACTATATATGTGGAATAACATTAAGTTTGAACCACCCAATAGGACAGCTACAATGACTACATAATTTCAGCCTGTTATGTATAAACTGTTGTATATATGTTTGGACAACATGCTATTCACTGTTATATAGTGTAGACCATAGATTCATGCATAGATCCATCCACCTGTCATTTTGGATGGGTAAAACCCATTGTAGAAGGGAAGAAATGTCAGTTGACGGGTAAAAAGATAAGAAGAAGAACTATGTCTTCAAAATCGTAGATATTATTGTCAGTTATGCCTTGAAAATGGGTGTCACACATTTTATTTACTTCAGGTCGTAAAACACGCCTCAGTCAGCTTACAGTATATTTTATTGTATACGAGTTAACATCCATGTGTCCATCAGGACCAGTGTGACTGGCTACATGTGTGCCCGGGTGGAGACGGTTTCTTTCATCAATCTGGTTTTGATCTTGTTCCTAATTTTTCTTTTATTTTCTCTGCCAACCATCTCTATTTCCCCAGCTGTCATTCACTCTCACCTGCAATTACCAACAAATCTCTCCTTGTACTATCTGCCCAATGCAGGATATGTCAAATACCTGGTAGTGTCCCGTGGTTGGGCGAAAGCCCCAGCATGTCTTCCACATCTGCCAATCTTGCGCTATCCTCTGCCAGATGGTACACTTCCTGTAGTCTAGACTGTCTTGCTGGTGTCTTCCTCTATAAAATGTGTGTGTGTGTGTGTGTGTGTGTGTGTGTGTGTGTGTGTGTGTGTGTGTGTGTGTGTGTGTGTGTGTGTGTGTGTGTTTTTGTGTGTGTGTGTTGTGTGTGTGTGTGTGTGTGTGTGTGTGTGTTGTGTGTGTGTGTGTGTGGGTGGTGGGTGGGTGGGTGGGTGGGTGGGTGGGTGTGGTGTGGTGTGTATCCATGTGTGTGACTGTGTGATGCAGCATAAAGCCTAACAGGTGTACAAGTTCTTAAGCCCCACCCATTGTCATCACATTGTAAAAAGCAGCAGATCTTCCATATGTCCCCCAGTGTCATGTGACAACTGAACTGAGTGTCTCCTGTCACAGGCTGACCTGCTAGGTCAAGGGTCGTACATCATTAAACGACTTGAGCTCATTGACTGTCTCCTCATACAGATGGGGTACGCCTTCACAAGACTCATCCAGTCAGTCCTCACGCTTCTTTCTAACTGTGTTCACAAGACTCCTCCAGTCAGTCCTCACGCTTCTTTCTAACTGTGTTCACAAGACTCATCCAGTCAGTCCTCACGCTTCTTTCTAACTGTGTTCACAAGACTCATCCAGTCAGTCCTCACGCTTCTTTCTAACTGTGTTCACAAGACTCCTCCAGTCAGTCCTCACGCTTCTTTCTAACTGTGTTCACAAGACTCATCCAGTCAGTCCTCACGCTTCTTTCTAACTGTGTTCACAAGACTCCTCCAGTCAGTCCTCACGCTTCTTTCTAACTGTGTTCACAAGACTCCTCCAGTCAGTCCTCACGCTTCTTTCTAACTGTGTTCACAAGACTCCTCCAGTCAGTCCTCACGCTTCTTTCTAACTGTGTTCACAAGACTCCTCCAGTCAGTCCTCACGCTTCTTTCTACTGTGTTCACAAGACTCCTCCAGTCAGTCCTCACGCTTCTTTCTAACTGTGTTCACAAGACTCCTCCAGTCAGTCCTCACGCTTCTTTCTAACTGTGTTCACAAGACTCCTCCAGTCAGTCCTCACGCTTCTTTCTAACTGTGTTACAAGACTCTCCAGTCAGTCCTCACGCTTCTTTCTAACTGTGTTCACAAGACTCATCCAGTCAGTCCTCACGCTTCTTTCTAACTGTGTTCACAAGACTCCTCCAGTCAGTCCTCACGCTTCTTTCTAACTGTGTTCAAAGACTCATCCAGTCAGTCCTCACGCTTCTTTCAAACTGTGTTCACAAGACTCTCCAGTCAGTCCTCACGCTTCTTTCTAACTGTGTTCAAAGACTCATCCAGTCAGTCCTCAGCTTCTTTCAAACTGTGTTCACAAGACTCCTCCAGTCAGTCCTCACGCTTCTTTCTAACTGTGTTCAAAGACTCTCCAGTCAGTCCTCACGCTTCTTTCTAACTGTGTTCACAAGACTCCTCCAGTCAGTCCTCACGCTTCTTTCTAACTGTGTTCACAAGACTCCTCCAGTCAGTCCTCACGCTTCTTTCTAACTGTGTTCACAAGACTCATCCAGTCAGTCCTCACGCTTCTTTCTAACTGTGTTCACAAGACTCCTCCAGTCAGTCCTCACGCTTCTTTCTAACTGTGTTCACAAGACTCATCCAGTCAGTCCTCACGCTTCTTTCTAACTGTGTTCACAAGACTCCTCCAGTCAGTCCTCACGCTTCTTTCTAACTGTGTTCACAAGACTCATCCAGTCAGTCCTCACGCTTCTTTCTAACTGTGTTCACAAGACTCATCCAGTCAGTCCTCACGCTTCTTTCTAACTGTGTTCAAAGACTCTCCAGTCAGTCCTCACGCTTCTTTCAAACTGTGTTCACAAGACTCTCCAGTCAGCCCTCACGCTTCTTTCTAACTGTGTTCACAAGACTCTCCAGTCAGTCTCACGCTTCTTTCTAACTGTGTTCACAAGACCCCTCCAGTGCCCTCAGCTTCTTTCTAACTGTGTTCACAAGACTCATCCAGTCAGTCCTCACGCTTCTTTCTAACTGTGTTCACAAGACTCATCCAGTCAGTCCTCACGCTTCTTTCTAACTGTGTTCACAAGACTCATCCAGTCAGTCCTCACGCTTCTTTCTAACTGTGTTCACAAGACTCCTCCAGTCAGTCCTCACGCTTCTTTCTAACTGTGTTCACAAGACTCATCCAGTCAGTCCTCACGCTTCTTTCTAACTGTGTTCAAAAGACTTCCGTAGCTTTACTTTCTTTCTTAAAATTTCAAAAAAATTAAATATTAAATAAATTTATAATTATAATATATATATATATATATATATATATATTATATATATATATATATATATATATATATAATATACAGTGTATATGGGTAGCTAAATCCTAAATTATTGTTGTACAAAACTAGGAGTATGTATAAATGTATGTGTATATGTATTATATATATATATATATATATATATATATATATATATATATATATATGTATATTTTTTTATTCCCAGTTAAAGTTTGAACATTGTTGGATAGCTCATGGATAAACTTGGTTTCCACCATTTTGGAAATCAGTCAGTTTAGTAGATAAGTAGTTTTTAATGCAGTTACCCTGTGTAGTTTGTTCAAAAACAAATGCACGCATCCAGTGTTATGTGTAACTTAAATGGAATATATAAAAAATTCATCTAAAAATAGATATTAGATTGTGAAAAGTTATGTTATATTACAGTAAACATTATGCTTTTTATTTATTTCTTTGCAGATCATTCACTAAATGTGAGAGTCTAACTACAATATTACTTGATTACAACATGTAAGTTATGTCTGGCAGATAACTGATTACAATGTGTCAGTCATGTCTGGCGTATAACTGATTACAACATGTAAGTCATGTCTGGCAGATAACTGATTACAACTTGTAAGTCATGTCTGGCAGATAACTGACTACAACATGTAAGTCATGTCTGGCAGATAACTGATTACAACATGTAAGTCATGTCTGGCAGATAACTGATTACAACATGTAAGTCATGTCTGGCAGATAACTGATTACAACATGTAAGTCATGTCTGGCAGATAACTGACTACAACATGTAAGTCATGTCTTGCAGATAACTGATTACAACATGTAAGTCATGTCTGGCAGATAACTTGATTACAATGTGTCAGTCATGTCTGGCAGATAACTTGATTACAACATGTAAGTCATGTCTGGCAGATAACTTGATTACAACATGTAAGTCATGTATGGCAGATAACTTGATTACAACATGTAAGTCATGTCTGGCAGATAACTGATTACAACTTGTAAGTCATGTCTGGCAGATAACTGATTACAACATGTAAGTCATGTCTGGCAGATAACTGATTACAACATGTAAGTCATGTCTGGCAGATAACTGATTACAACATGTAAGTCATGTCTGGCAGATAACTGACTACAACATGTAAGTCATGTCTGGCAGATAACTGATTACAACATGTAAGTCATGTCTGGCAGATAACTTGATTACAATGTGTCAGTCATGTCTGGCAGATAACTTGATTACAACATACAAGTCATGTCTGGCAGATAACTTTATTACAACATGTAAGTCAAGTCTGGCGGATAACTTAATTACAACATGTAAGTCATGTCTGGCAGATGACTTGATTACAACATGTAAGTCATGTCTGACAGATGACTTGATTACAACATGTAAGTCATGTCTGGCAGATGACTTGATTACAACATATAAGTCATGTCTGGCAGATGACTTGATTACAACATGTAAGTCATGTCTGGCAGATGACTTGATTACAACATGTAAGTCATGTCTGGCAGATAACTTGAGTACAACATGTAAGTCATGTCTGACAGATGACTGCCAGTGCAGATAAGCATTCACTGAGCCATGGAATAGTTTCCATCTTAACATGAGTCTTGTTTTTCATGAATGATGTATTCTGCCCCTATAATTGGAAAATACACTTGTTATGCATAGTCAAGTTCTAACTATTAACAACAGGATTAATGATTTGATTCATTCAAAAACTAGCAGTTATGATCATATTTTGGGATAGTTTTGTTTTTGATTCAGCTGTTCTTTTCTTGATTTTAGTCCTTGACACTGTAAATATATTAGCACCTGTCTTAGTACAACATTTACAGTGTGCTACTTCTACAATTTTGAAACATCACTGTAGCCCATGTAGTATAACATGCATGTATTTGTGAACACACCTCACATCATTGTGTGCTTAAAATTATTATTGCAACAATTATGGGTGCACAGTAATAACGTTAAGAATAAAAGTGTTTTTATTTCTGTTAATTTTATTCAAACAGACATTCAGACATGCAGTGTAATGGTCTTTGATTACCCCAGCATGATATTTTCTTAGATTTTTATTATGAAAGAAGCAAAAATGTTGTGTTATTAAGTCAAATATATGACCAGTTCAGAACTCTTATAAACACACATTTTCAGAGTAGTGTTTCAGTTTAATGCTGAACATCGTCAAACTTTATGTTTTAAAATAAAACTTAAAATATGTGTAGACACCATTTTAATAAATATTAACAACTTACATTTTATTATGATTATGATTATTATTGCATTTAGTTAATCTTGATGGATTGCATGCTAGAGGATGTATATAAATAACTATTATTATTAGTTGTTATTATTAGTACCCAGTATATTAATTGTACGAAACTAAGGCTAGCTCTGTATCAGTTAACCAATGAAAATTGTTGTAACAATCAGGTTTGGGGATCCTGGATGTGAAGAACTCTGTGAAGCAATGTGTGAAAACACACATATCCTCGTTCTCAGTCTCAAGTACTGTGGAATTACATACAAGAGCGGTCTCTGTCTGGCTGATGTCATCAAAAGAACTCGGCTCCAGTAAGTGGAATAGTCCTTGAAATGATCAGTGCATTGGGATATCTGGTGCAGTGTAATTGTCACCAGGTTATGTCCAAATGTCACCGTGTGTGGGCTGTACCAGGTGTCATCTTGCCAAGCTGTCACCTTGTGGAGGGTGTTGTTCTCAGGTCAAATGTCACGTTGTCCCTGTCACCATGTCACCCTCCCAGTTGTCGTGCTGTCGATTTTTCATCTTGTAATGTTTCTTTGTCGCTCTGTCACCGCTTGTCTCATTGTCACCCCTTGTCTCAATGTCACCGCTTGTCTCATTGTCACCGCTTGTCTCATTGTCACCACTTGTCTCATTGTCTCTGCTTGTCTCATTGTCACTGCTTGTCTCATTGTCACCATTTGTCTCATTGTCACCGCTTGTCTCATTTTCACCGCTTGTCTCATTGTCACCACTTGTCTCATTGTCACCGCTTGTCTCATTTTCACCGCTTGTCTCATTGTCACCGCTTGTCTCATTTTCACCGCTTGTCTCATTGTCACCGCTTGTCTCATTGTCACCGCTTGTCTCATTGTCACCACTTGTCTCATTGTCACTGCTTGTCTCATTGTCACCATTTGTCTCATTGTCACCGCTTGTCTCATTGTCACCGCTTGTCTCATTGTCACCGCTTGTCTCATTGTCACCGCTTGTCTCATTTTCACCGCTTGTCTCATTTTCACCGCTTGTCTCATTGTCACCGCTTGTCTCATTGTCACTGCTTGTCTCATTGTCACCATTTGTCTCATTGTCACCATTTGTCTCATTTTCACCGCTTGTCTCATTGTCACCGCTTGTCTCATTGTCACCGCTTGTCTCATTGTCACCACTTGTCTCATTGTCACTGCTTGTCTCATTGTCACCATTTGTCTCATTGTCACCGCTTGTCTCATTTTCACCGCTTGTCTCATTGTCACCGCTTGTCTCATTGTCACCTCTTGTCTCATTGTCACCGGTTGTCTCATTGTCACCGCTTGTCTCATTGTCATTATTTGTCTCATTGTCACCGGTTGTCTCATTGTCACTGCTTGTCTCATTGTCACTGCTTGTCCCATTGTCACCGCTTGTCTCATTGTCACCGCTTGTCTCACTGTCACCACTTGTCTCATTGTCACCGCTTGTCTCATTGTCACTGCTTGTCTCATTGTCACCGCTTGTCTCATTTCTGACCATTTTTTCATTCACTTTCACCTATTGCCCCTTGCCCCTGTCATTCTTTGTCATCTCCTGTCACCTATTGCCCCTAGTCCCTATCCCATCCTTTGTCCCTCTCACACTATGTCTTGTCCCTCTCTCACCCCATGCCCCACTATTATCCCTTGTCTCACCTGTCCCTCTGTCACCAAGCCTTCTGTGTCAGGGAGCTGTACCTAGACGGCAATGTCCTGACGCATTCTGGAGCTATGGACATTCTTAGTCCACTCGTGGAGCAGATCAATACAGAGCTCTACATGAAGGAAGAGCTCCAGAGACTCCAGCAGCAACAGGAGGAACAGCAATACGTAGTCTCCGCCTTCATCACTGGTAGCCACACCCACATGGGGGCGGGTTACAAAATGACTGCCTCCCTTGGTGATAGCCACACCCACAAATGGGGCCCCCCCCCCCCCCAAAAAAGGGGGTTACAAAACGTGAGGGGCTGCTCTCCCTTGGTGATAGCCACACCCACATGGGGGCGGGGTTACAAAATGACTGCCTCCCTTGGTGATAGCCACACCCACATGGGGGCGGGGTTACAAAATGACTGCCTCCCTTGGTGATAGCCACACCCACATGGGGGCGGGGTTACAAAATGACTGCCTCCCTTGGTGATAGCCACACCCACATGGGGGCGGGGTTACAAAATGACTGCCTCCCTTGGTGATAGCCACACCCACATGGGGGCGGGTTACAAAATGGCTGCCTCCCTTGGTGATAGCCACACCCACATGGGGGCGGGTTACAAAATGGCTGCCTCCCTTGGTGATAGCCACACCCACATGGGGGCGGGGTTACAAAATGACTGCCTCCCTTGGTGATAGCCACACCCACATGGGGGCGGGGTTACAAAATGACTGCCTCCCTTGGTGATAGCCACACCCACATGGGGGCGGGTTACAAAATGGCTGCCTCCCTTGGTGATAGCCACACCCACATGGGGGCGGGTTACAAAATGGCTGCCTCCCTTGGTGATAGCCACACCCACATGGGGGCGGGTTACAAAATGACTGCCTCCCTTGGTGATAGCCACACCCACATGGGGGCGGGGTTACAAAATGACTGCCTCCCTTGGTGATAGCCACACTCACATGAGGGCGGGATTACAAAATGACTGCCTCCCTTGGTGATAGCCACACCCACATGGGGTTGGGCTAGACAATAGATACCTCCCTCAGATGTAACTATGTCCACTTGTGGGAGGGGTTAGGGTTGCCTCTTGCAATGGTAGTCACACCCACTTGGGGGTGGGATTAAAGGGGGGCAAGAGAGAGAGAGGGGGGAGGGAGAGACGGGACTGCCAGTCTCAAGGGAAGCCGACTAGGAAAATTGACAAAGAATGATTACCACCATTAAAACTAGCTGCCCCCCTTGAAGTTATCCACACCTTAATGTGGGAAAGACTATGATAGCCACCTCCCATACAAGTAGCCACGCCCACTGGAGGCGGGACTGATGGGGTGTAAGTGTGTGCATCAATGGATATCCCGATTGTGTTCAATGTATTTAGCTACATTTAATATATGAAGCTAGTCTTCAAAGAACTAGCTTTCATGTGCTATTGATGTTTGATCATTTGTGTAGAACCTCAAAATTCCGATGAATTATCAGAGCTGCCAGAAGCGCCGCCTACACCGACGCCAGGGAAAAAAGGTAGGATGTTTTGGAAAATACGTTACTTATAGTAATTTTTAATAATCTTTATTTTATATGCATAGCATTCACAGCACTTTACATATTGTTTTAATATAGTAAATATTTTACAAATTTTAATAATAAAAATAAATAAATAAAAATAAGATAACAGTGCTGTGGAAATCTATCAGTGGTCTATAAATAAAACATTTATCATGGAAAATAAAGTACTTTAAATGTTCTTTCAGTTTTAACTGTATAAAATATGGCTAAATTATAATCTCTGTCTGTGTGTTTGCCCTGAATGCTACATATATCTACGAACCTTGATTCAGTTGATATTTTCAAACAACGCTCGTTCACAAATGTCTAGTATAAAGCCGTATGTGAAATATTCCTTTTACAAAAGTACCCAAAAGATGGCACCACCACCATGCGTTGACAAAGTTATAAAAAAAATTGCGACGTTCAAGACATTTGGCATTTGTGTGCCGGTGAAGAATAAATCGTGTAGATGATAGGAGAGTTGCTGGGATTTTGAAAAGCTGAGCGGCAGAGTGATTGGGTGGTTTGTTGCCATGGTAACATGTTTTTCTTGTGGGGCAGGGAAGAAGAAGAAGAAGGAGCCGCCTGGTCCTCCTCCCATTGGGCCATGGCTAGCGAAACTCTCCCTCAAGGCCAATGACATCCACGTCATCTCCCACGACACAGACCCATCCCCCTTTGAGTGCGTCCAGATGTGTGCTAGGTGAGTGAGTCACCTCTCTCTCTCTCTACACGTCTGTCTCTCTGTCTACAGGTCTGTCATCACGTCTGTCTGTCTGTCTACAGGTCTGTCTGTCTACAGGTATGTTAGTCTACATGTCTGTCTGTCTGTCTACAGGCCTGTCTGTCTACAGGTCTGTTAGTCTACATGTCTGTCTGTCTGTCTACAGGTCTGTCTGTCTACAGGTCTGTTAGTCTACATGTCTGTCTGTCTACAGGACTCTCTGTCTACAGGCCTGTCTCTCTACATGTCTGTCTGTCTGTCTGTCTACAGGTCTGTCTGTCTACAGGTCTGTTAGTCTACACGTCTGTCTGTCTGTCTACAGGTCTGTCTGTCTACAGGTCTGTTAGTCTACACGTCTGTCTGTCTGTCTACAGGCCTGTCTGTCTACAGGTCTGTTAGTCTACATGTCTGTCTGTCTGTCTACAGGTCTGTTAGTCTACATGTCTGTCTGTCTACATGACTCTCTGTCTACAGGCCTGTCTGTCTACATGTCTGTCTGTCTGTCTACAGGTCTGTCTGTCTACACGTATGTCTGTCTAGAGGTCTGTTAGTCTACACGTCTGTCTGTCTGTCTACAGGTCTGTCTGTCTACAGGTCTGTTAGTCTACATGTCTGTCTGTCTACATGACTCTGTCGACAGGCGTGTCTGTCTACATGTCTGTCTGTCTGTCTACATGTCTGTCTGCCTACACGTATGTCTGTCTACACGTTTGTCTGTCTACAGGTCTATCTGTTTACACGTCTGTCTGTCTACACGTATATCTGTCTACAGGTCTGTCTGTCTACACATCTGTCTGTCTACTGGTCTGTCTGTCTACAGGTGTGTCTCTCTACACATCTGTCTATCTACAGGTTTGTCTGTCTGCATGTCTGTCTGTCTACAGGTCTGTCTGTCTACAAGTCTGTCTGTCTACACATCTGTCTGTCTACTGGTCTGTCCGTCACACATATGTCTGTCTACATGTCTGTCTGTCTACACATCTATCTGTCTATATGTCTGTCTGTCTACACTTCTGTCTGTCTACAGGTCTGTCTGTCTACAAGTCTGTCTGTCTACATATCTGTCTGTCTACTGGTCTGTCTGTCTACACATCTGTCTGTCTACAGGTCTGTCTGTCTACACATCTGCCTGTATACATGTCTGTCTGTCTACACGTCTGTCTACAGGTCTGTCTGTCTACACGTCTGTCTGTCTACACATCTGTCTGTATATACGTCTGTCTGTGTACATGTCTGTGTGTCTACAGGTCTGTTTGTCTACACGTCTGTCTGTCTACTGGTCTGTCTGTCTACAGGTGTGTCTGTCTACACATCTGTCTGTCTGTCTACTGGTCTGTCTGTCTACACATCTGTCTGTCTACTGGTCTGTCTGTCTACACATGTCTGTCTACACATATGTCTGTCTATACATCTGTCTGTCTAGAGGTCTGTCTGTCTACATATCTGTCTGTCTACACGTCTGTCTGTCTACATGTCTGTCTGTCTACACATTTGTCTGTCTATATGTCTGTCTGTCTACACGTCTGTCTGTCTACAGGTCTGTCTGTCTAATGGTCTGTCCATCTACACATCTGTCTGTCTACTCGTCTGTCTGTCTACACATCTGTCTGTCTACATGTCTGTCTGTCTACACATCTGTCTGTCTACTGGTCTGTCTGTCTACACATCTGTCTGTCTACATGTCTGTCTGTCTACACATTTGTCTGTCTACACGTATGTCTGTCTACACGTCTGTCTGTCTGTCTGTCTAAAGGTCTGTCTGTCTACACATCTGTCTGTCTACATGTCTGTCTGTCTACATGTCTGTCTGTCTACATGTCTGTCTGTCTACACGTCTGTCTGTCTACAGGTCTCTCTGTCTTCAGGCCTGTCTGTCGACTCGTCTGTCTATCTGTCTGTATACATGTCTGTATGTCTACAGATCTGTCTGTCTACATGTCTGTCTGTGTACATGTCTGTATGTCTACAGATCTGTATGTCTACAGATCTGTCTGTCTACATGTCTGTCTGTGTACATGTCTGTATGTCTACAGATCTGTATGTCTACAGATCTGTCTGTCTGCAGGTCTGTCTGTCTACACGTCTGTCTGGCTGTCTCTCTGTCTGTCTACAGGTCTTTTTGGCTGTCTCAGTGTCTGTCTCTGGATGTCTCACTGTCTGCCTGTCTGTCCATCTTTCTGTCTGTGTATATGTCTGTTTGTCCATCTGTCTGTGTCTCTGTCTCTCTGTGTGTCTCTCCTTCTCTGTCTCTCTCGTTCTTTCTTTCTTTTTCTCTTTTTGTCTCTCTTTTCTCTCTCTGTGTCTGATTCTCTGTCTCTCCCCTGTCTCTCTCCTGTCTCTCCTCTCTCTCTCTCTCTGTTTGGTTCTCCTTCCTTCATTCCCTCACTCCCTTTTATAAATACTGTGTTGCTGTTGTTCATATCCCATTTACTCTCCCTCTTTCTCCCCAGGTTGGTGGCAGGAAGTGAGACTTTGAAGGATCTGGATTTCCGGGATAACCACATTGGGGAAGCGGGAGCGAAACAGTTCTCCCTTGCCCTCGAAGAAAGGATTCAAGGTAGGATCAGGGCTGGGTCCATTTGACTTAGATCAATTCCAGTTCTATTCAATGTACTCATAAAAAGTATTGACTCAAATTCAAATACCAATAATTTTTATTCAGTTCCAATTAAATTACAAATCTGTATCATTGAGAATTGTGTACTCCTTGTTACTAAATAAACATCTTTCATCGTTCACAATACCCAGATGCAGAGTGTTTTGTCAGGTGATAAATCATTTGTAACATCTAAGAACTGTTCTGCTAATGGTTATTTTATTTTTTACAAATTAACAGACATTATTTTTGTTTGTATATATATATATATATAAAAGTTGTAATTTTGTTTAAAAAAATATTTCTGTCAATTCCATATATACATGCCTGTAATAAATTTCATATTCCAATACTTGGTATTCCAAGGTTTTTTGGACCATTTTTTTAGACATTTGGCAGGAGGAAACCAGATATAATTACAGGCTTGATAAATAAAAAAAAATCCAATAATAAAACAATTGGGGGTGGGTGGGTCAAGCTACGCCTGTACGCATGTAGTTAGTTTTATATAATAGACCGGTGACAATTCACAGACATGTAATAATATTCACATGTCAATGTGTCACCTCCGTCCTTGAAGACAGACACATGTCAATGTGTCACCTCCGTCCTTGAAGACAGACACATGTCAATGTGTCACCTCCGTCCTTGAAGACAGACACATGTCAATGTGTCACCTCCGTCCTTGAAGACAGACACATGTCAATGTGTCACCTCCGTCCTTGAAGACAGACACATGTCAATGTGTCACCTCCGTCCTTGAAGACAGACACATGTCAATGTGTCACCTCCGTCCTTGAAGACAGACACATGTCAATGTGTCACCTCAGTCCTTGAAGACAGACACATGTCAATGTGTCACCTCCGTCCTTGAAGACAGACACATGTCAATGTGTCACTCCACTCTGTAGGCCTGTCCAAATATTTGGGTTTATGCGATCTTGATGATTGGAATTTTTTGTACTTACAAAGCATCTTATTTCCTGAGTGTCTTTATAATATTTTATAACCTACCCCAGTAGTTATCTCACTAACAACAAGTGAAAGAAACACCACATTCCTGCCTTCATTCCTGTTCAACTTAATTTATATTTAAGTATCTATTAAGGATAACAAATTTGAGTTAACAGATGGACGTCATATTTGATACAGTACACACTGGTGGCAAGGTGGAGACCTACTCATCAGTTTCATAGGCTAAGGTATACATTTGAAATACAAATGGAATTTTGCTTTCATGAAATTATTGACCATAGAACGGGTTTCGTTAAGAGAAATAAGGAAAATCTTAACATGTATTCCTTGTTGTTAGTTGTAAAAATATAATTTTAGTTTGGCAGATTGATGTTTAGCCATTCATTTTAAGTTACATTGTGGCAAACGAAGATGCCAGGAGACCATTTCACTCAGATTAAGAGCTCTTAAGGAAAATTCATCATTAAACAAAACCTGATTTGTTTCAAAATGCAAATAACTATTGCTGTATTACCGATAAGACTATTTCCATGACACACCAATGACAGCGTCATGCTGGCGTGCCATGGTGTTGACATGTTGTTTAAGGTACAGCTGTATTAATAATCGCTGTTAAGGTTCAGAATTGATTTTAAAGTGCAAAATCGTGTTTATGAGCTCTTAATAATGTTAGTGATATGGTCCCCTGAGTTATGTGTTTGCACAGATAACACACTTTAACTGTTAATTTAAGTGTGTTGTTCTGCAAAAAGTATGTTTTTCTTATTGATATTGTGTTTGTTGTAGTTTGCCTACATGTTGCATGAGGTATTACATTTATACTATTATTATAACATGTGAGATATTAAGTATGAATTTATTACTAGCACAAACCATCTTACAAGCAATGCACACATATATGTATTGCATAATAGTGTACGCCTGTATGTAGACCATTTCACTAAGATAAAGAGTTCTTTAAATAAAATCCGTTGTTAAATTTAATTTAATTTAAATATTTTGTACGTAAACATCCATTGCCACTTTACTGTGGACACTATTTCCATGACACACCAGTTAGAATGTCCCATTGGTGCATCAATTAATAGCTTTCAGGTATTCAAGGTCACTGTAATGGATCAAAATTGATTCAAAGTGCAAAATCTGGTTTAAGAGCTCTTAAACAATGTTTGTGAAATAGTCCACTGGTATCTCTCCCATGACCTTGCTTAATAAAGACGATCAGTTGCTACTTGTTGAGCACGTGACCCATCGCGTTACTGGTGAACACAGGGACATCAGATACATGAAAATTAAATAGTACAATAGAATAAGATTTCATTATAGTATAACATTGTATGCATGGTTATGTGTGACATAATATTATATTTCTTTTTAAGTGGTTGTCTCTTTTAAATCAGCATCTATTTATTTATTCATAACAGTGTGTGTTTCTTTAAATGTTCAGTGTAATGTTCTTTAATTGTACAGAATGTTTTTGTAAATTCACTATTGGTAGATAGACACACCATGAAATTATCCTAGGAGGACGGTCATGTAAGGAATGTTCTGCTTCCATCTAGGGGTATATAAAGGGCATGTAAGGAATGTTCTGCTTCCATCTAGGGGTATATAAAGGGCATGTAAGGAATGTTCTGCTTCCATCTAGGGGTAAAGGGCATGTAAGGACTGTTTTGCTTCCACCTACGGGTAAAGGGCATGTAAGGAATGTTCTGCTTCCATCTAGGGGTAAAGTGCATGTAAGGAATGTTCTGCTTCCATCTAGGGGTAAAGGGCATGTAAGGACTGTTTTGCTTCCACCTAGGGGTATAGGGCATGTAAGGACTGTTTTGCTTTCACCTAGGGGTAAAGGGCATGTAAGGAATGTTCTGCTTCCATCTAGGGGTAAAGGTCATGTAAGGACTGTTTTGCTTCCACCTAGGGGTATAGGGCATGTGAGGAATGTTTTGCTTTCACCTAGGGGTAAAGGGCATGTAAGGAATGTTCTGCTTCCATCTAGGGGTAAAGGACATGCAAGGACTGTTTTGCTTCCACCTACAGGTAAAGGGCATGTAAGGAATGTTCTGCTTCCACCTAGGGGTATAGGGCATGTAAGGAATGTTCTGCTTCCATCTAGGGGTAAAGGACATGCAGGGACTGTTTTGCTTCCATCTAGGGGTATAGGGCATGTAAGGAATGTTTTGCTTTCACCTAGGGGTAAAGTGCATGTAAGGAATGTTCTGCTTCCATCTAGGTGTAAAGGGCATGTAAGGACTGTTTTGCTTCCACCTACGGGTAAAGGGCATGTAAGGAATGTTCTGCTTCCATCTAGGTGTAAAGGGCATGTAAGGACTGTTTTGCTTCCACCTACAGGTAAAGGGCATGTAAGGAATGTTCTGCTTCCATCTAGGGGTAAAGGTCATGTAAGGACTGTTTTGCTTCCACCTAGGGGTATAGGGCATGTAAGGACTGTTTTGCTTTCACCTAGGGGTAAAGGGCATGTAAGGAATGTTCTGCTTCCATCTAGGGGTAAAGGGCATATAAGGAATGTTCTGCTTCCATCTAGGTGTAAAGGGCATGTAAGGACTGTTTTGCTTCCACCTACAGGTAAAGGGCATGTAAGGAATGTTCTGCTTCCATCTAGGTGTAAAGGGCATGTAAGGACTGTTTTGCTTCCACCTATGGGTAAAGGGCATGTAAGGAATGTTCTGCTTCCATCTAGGGGTAAAGGGCATATAAGGAATGTTCTGCTTCCATCTAGGTGTAAAGGGCATGTAAGGACTTTTTTGCTTCCACCTACAGGTAAAGGGCATGTAAGGAATGTTCTGCTTCCATCTAGGTGTAAAGGGCATGTAAGGACTGTTTTGCTTCCACCTATGGGCAAAGGGCATGTAAGGACTGTTTTGCTTCCACCTACGGATAAAGGGCATGTAAGGAATGTTCTACTTCCAGCTAGACGGAAAGGACATGTAAGGAATGTTCTGCTTCCAGCTAGAGGGAAAGGACATGTAAGGAATGTTCTGCTTCCAGCTGAACTTCCACCCATTCGGGTTCAGGTGACCCGGCGTATGACCCACGAAATGTTCTGCAGAATCTATGAACTGGGGAGTGGAAAAGTACCAAAGAAGAAGAAAGGAAAAAAGGTGTTGTTGGACTGTCATCTACTGTGTACTCCGTAGTGTCCATGTGTTGTTGGACTGTCATCTACTGTGTACTCCGTAGTGTCCATGTGTTGTTGGACTGTCATCTACTGTGTACTCCGTAGTCTCCAGGTGTTATTGGACTGTCATCTACTGTGTACTCTGTAGTGTCCATGTGTTGTTGGACTGTCATCTACTGTGTACTATGTAGTGTCCAGGTGTTTGTTGGACTGTCATCTACTGTGTACTCCATAGTGTCCAGGTGTTGTTGGACTGTCATCTACTGTGTACTCTGTAGTGTCCATGTGTTGTTGGACTGTCATCTACTGTGTACTCCATAGTGTCCAGGTGTTGTTGGACTGTCATCTACTGTGTACTCCGTAGTGTCCATGTGTTGTTAGACTGTCACCTACTGTGTACTCCATAGTGTCCAGGTGTTGTTGGACTGTCATCTACTGTGTACTCCATAGTGTCCAGGTGTTTGTTGGACTGTCATCTACTGTGTACTCCATAGTGTCCAGGTGTTGTTGGACTGTCATCTACTGTGTACTCTGTAGTGTCCATGTGTTGTTGGACTGTCATCTACTGTGTACTCCATAGTCTCCAGGTGTTATTGGACTGTCATCTACTGTGTACTCCGTAGTCTCCAGGTGTTATTGGACTGTCATCTACTGTGTACTCAGTAGTGTCCATGTGTTGTTAGACTGTCATCTACTGTGTACTCCGTAGTGTCCAGGTGTTGTTGGACTGTCATCTACTGTGTACTCTGTAGTGTCCATGTGTTGTTAGACTGTCACCTACTGTGTACTCCGTAGTGTCCATGTGTTGTTAGATTGTCATCTACTGTGTACTCCGTAGTGTCCATGTGTTGTTAGACTGTCATCTACTGTGTACTCCGTAGTCTCCAGGTGTTGTTAGACTGTCACCTACTGTGTACTCCGTGGTGTCCATGTGTTGTTAGACGGTCATCTACTGTGTACTCCGTAGTGTCCATGTGTTGTTGGACTGTCATCTACTGTGTACTCCATAGTCTCCAGGTGTTGTTGGACTGTCATCTACTGTGTACTCCGTAGTGTCCATGTGTTGTTGGACTGTCATCTACTGTGTACTCCGTAGTGTCCAGATGTTGCTGGACTGTCATCTACTGTGTACTCCATAGTCTCCAGGTGTTGCTGGACTGTCATCTACTGTGTACTCCATAGTGTCCAGGTGTTGCTGGACTGTCATCTACTGTGTACTCCATAGTCTCCAGGTGTTGCTGGACTGTCATCTACTGTGTACTCCATAGTCTCCAGGTGTTGTTGGACTGTCATCTACTGTGTACTCCGTAGTGTCCATGTGTTGTTGGACTGTCATCTACTGTGTACTCCGTAGTGTCCAGGTGTTGCTGGACTGTCATCTACTGTGTACTCCATAGTGTCCAGGTGTTGCTGGACTGTCATCTACTGTGTACTCCGTAGTGTCCATGTGTACTTGGACTGTCGTCTACTGTGTACTCTGTAGTGTCCATGTGTACTTGGACTGTCATCTACTGTGTACTCCGTAGTGTCCATGTGTTGTTGGACTGTCATCTACTGTGTACTCTGTAGTGTCCATGTGTACTTGGACTGTCATCTACTGTGTACTCCGTAGTGTCCATGTGTTGTTGGACTGTCATCTACTGTGTACTCCGTAGTGTCCATGTGTTGTTGGACTGTCATCTACTGTGTACTCCGTAGTGTCCATGTGTTCTTGACTGTCATCTACTGTGTACTCCATAGTGTCCAGGTGTTTTGGAATGTCATCTACTGTGTACTCCGTAGTGTCCATGTGTACTTGGACTGTCATCTACTGTGTACTCCGTAGTGTCCAGGTGTTTTGGAATGTCATCTACAGTGTACTCCGTAGTGTCCATGTGTACTTGGACTGTCGTCTACTGTGTACTCCATAGTCTCCAGGTGTTTTGGAATGTCATCTACTGTGTACTCTGTAGTGTCCATGTGTACTTGGAATGTCATCTACTGTGTACTCCGTAGTCTCCAGGTGTTTTGGAATGTCATCTACTGTGTACTCTGTACTGTCCATGTGTACATGGACTGTCATCTACTGTGTACTCCGTAGTGTCCATGAGTTTTGGACTGTCATCTACTGTGTACTCCGTAGTCTCCAGGTGTTATTGGACTGTCATCTACTGTGTATTCCGTAGTCTCCAGGTGTTATTGGACTGTCATCTACTGTGTACTCCGTAGTGTCCATGTGTTGTTAGACTGTCATCTACTGTGTACTCCGTAGTGTCCAGGTGTTGTTGGACTGTCATCTACTGTGTACTCTGTAGTGTCCATGTGTTGTTAGACTGTCACCTACTGTGTACTCCGTAGTGTCCATGTGTTTTTGGGAAACTGTCATCTACTGTGTACCCCTGTAGTGTCCATGTGTTGTTAGGACTGTCATCTACTGTGTACTCCGTGGTGTCCATGTGTTGTTAGACGGTAATCTACTGTGTACTCCGTAGTGTCCATGTGTTGTTGGACTGTCATCTACTGTGTACTCCATAGTCTCCATGTGTTGTTGGACTGTCATCTACTGTGTACTCCGTAGTGTCCATGTGTAGTTGGACTGTCATCAACTGTGTACTCCATAGTGTCCAGGTGTTGCTGGACTGTCATCTACTGTGTACTCCTGTAGTGTCCATGTGTACTTGGACTGTCTTCTACAGTTTACTCCATAATCTCCAGGTGTTTTGGAATGTCATCTACTGTGTACTCTGTAGTGTCCATGTGTACTTGGACAGTCATCTACTGTGTACTCCGTAGTGTCCATGTGTTGTTGGACTGTCATCTACTGTGTACTCCGTAGTGTCCATGTGTTGTTGGACTGTCATCTACTGTGTACTCCATAGTGTCCAGGTGTTGTTGGACTGTCATCTACTGTGTACTCCGTAGTGTCCATGTGTACTTGGACTGTCGTCTACTGTGTACTCCGTAGTGTCCAGGTGTTTTGGAATGTCATCTACTGTGTACTCCGTAGTGTCCATGTGTACTTGGACTGTCGTCTACTGTGTACTCCATAGTCTCCAGGTGTTTTGGAATGTCATCTACTGTGTACTCTGTAGTGTCCATGTGTACTTGGAATGTCATCTACTGTGTACTCCGTAGTCTCCAGGTGTTGCTGGACTGTCATCTACTGTGTACTCCGTAGTGTCCATGTGTGCTTGGACTGTCTTCTACAGTTTACTCCATAGTCTCCAGGTGTTTTGGAATGTCATCTACTGTGTACTCTGTAGTGTCCATGTGTACTTGGACTGTCATCTACTGTGTACTCCGTAGTGTCCATGTGTACTTGGACTGTCGTCTACTGTGTACTCCATAGTCTCCAGGTGTTTTGGAATGTCATCTACTGTGTACTCTGTAGTGTCCATGTGTACTTGGAATGTCATCTACTGTGTACTCCGTAGTCTCCAGGTGTTTTGGAATGTCATCTACTGTGTACTCTGTATTGTCCATGTGTACTTGGACTGTCATCTACTGTGTACTCCGTAGTGTCCAGGTGTTTTGGAATGTCATCTACTGTGTACTCTGTAGTGTCCATGTGTTGTTGGACTGTCATCTACTGTGTACTCCGTAGTGTCCAGGTGTTTTGGAATGTCATCTACTGTGTACTCTGTAGTGTCCATGTGTTGTTGGACTGTCATCTACTGTGTACTCCGTAGTGTCCAGGTGTTTTGGAATGTCATCTACTGTGTACTCTGTAGTGTCCATGTGTTGTTGGACTGTCATCTACTGTGTACTCTGTAGTGTCCATGTGTTTTGGAATGTCATCTACTGTGTACTCCGTAGTGTCCAGGTGTTATTGGACTGTCATCTACTGTGTACTCCGTAGTCTCCAGGTGTTGTTAGACTGTCACCTACTGTGTACTCCGTGGTGTCCATGTGTTGTTAGACGGTCATCTACTGTGTACTCTGTAGTGTCCATGTGTTGTTGGACTGTCATCTACTGTGTACTCCGTAGTGTCCATGTGTACTTGGACTGTCTTCTACAGTTTACTCCATAGTCTCCAGGTGTTTTGGAATGTCATCTACTGTGTACTCTGTAGTGTCCATGTGTACTTGGACTGTCATCTACTGTGTACTCCGTAGTCTCCAGGTGTTGTTGGACTGTCATGTTAGAATTATTTTTTTAAATTCTGGTGGAGAACATGTAGGGTTTGATATTTCATAAGGCTGTGTGTGGATACTGCCCCACAATAACATTTTGTTGTGGCGTGATGTGACATAATTCTGGGACACACCAAAACCATGTAATGCACCTTTCAAGTCTTAAAGCAGAGACTGCCTTTTTCAGTTGTGGGGTTTAACTCCGAATTAACCAAAAATTTAAGGAGCAAAATCAGGCTTACGAGTTATTTTAAGTGTGTTAGTCAATGGCATCTGGTGACTGGTCTTAACACAGGTGTTTGTCTCCATTTTAGAAAAAGAAGTGAAGTGTAGGAAGTGGAAGTGACCACTACAGCAGTTGGCAGCAGTCAGCCCAAAGCTGGGGCTGTCACAGTCAGTTAAACGCTGGGGCTGTCACAGTCAGTTAAACACTGGGGTTGTCACAATCAGTTAAACGCTGGGATTGTCACAATCAGTTAAATGCTGGGACTGTCACAATCAGTTAAACGCTGGGACTATCACAATCAGTTAAATACTGGGTCTGTCACAATCAGTTAAATGCTGGGACTGTCACAATCAGTTAAATGCTGGGACTGTCACAATCAGTTAAACGCTGGGACTGGCACAGTTAGTTAAACGTTGGGACTGTCACAGTCAGTTAAATGCTGGGACTGTCATAAGTTAAACACTGGGACTGTCACAATCAGTTAAACCTGGGACTGTCACAATCAGTTAAACACTGGGACTGTCACCATCAGTTAAACACTGGGACTGTCACAATCAGTTAAACCTAGGACTGTCACAATCAGTTAAACGTTGGGACTATCACAGTCAGTTAAACGTTGGGACTGTCACAATCAGTTAAACACTGGGACTGTCACAATCAGTTAAACACTGGGACTGTCACAATCAGTTAAACACTGGGACTGTCACAATCAGTTAAACACTGGGACTGTCACAATCAGTTAAACACTGGGACTGTCACAATCAGTTAAACACTGGGACTGTCACAATCAGTTAACCACTGGGACCGTCACAATCAGTTAAACCTAGGACTGTCACAATCAGTTAAACACTGGGACTGTCACAATCAGTTAAACACTGGGACTGTCACAATCAGTTAAACACTGGGACTGTCACAAACAGTTAAACACTGGGACTGTCACAATCAGTTAAACACTGGGACTGTCACAAACAAAGCATTCAGTCACAGAAATATTCTAAACAAAACAACCATTTGGCGGAGCCTAAACTCAAGTTCAAATTGACCATGTTAAAAACTAAACAAAGGAATGTGACTTTGGAAACAAAACAAGCAATATAGGAGCACATAATATATCAGCACAAGTTATGTCAATGTCAGAAACTAAATATGCTGTCACAGACGGTGTTACTTTCAGAAACAAACCACACCCATAGATAGGGTGTCGTTGCAATAAACAAAACATGAAATTTAAAAATGTCTAAATGAATAATTATAATATATTTGAAATACAAAATATTTCTCAATGGTTTCAAAAAACTATTCTTAAAGTTAAAATGTTTAATATATTTTTAATGAAAACAATATTTCTTATTCAAGAAAACATTTAAATACTTCTTACTCAAGGAAATATTTTGAGAGAAAAAAATGTAGTGATTGAATGTCGCGTGAATGTCGCAAAATAAAAGCGTAAAAAAAAATTAGGAGTTGGTAAATGGCATGACAAAGGAGACCATGAGAGACAAAACATACACTGTTTGTGTCATATTTTATTGCCTTATTAAGGCTAGTTAAAAATTTCAATCACCCGAATAAATCCTACAATTCGCACCAAGTTACACAATTCAACGTGTTGCCATGGCAACGACTGAACAAACTCGCATTACGCGCCGCACGGAAGCTCACAGACTACACCTCGATTGTGCATACAACATCTCTACTACGGACACCAATATCTTAGACACCTTCCGATGCGAACAAACACACGTGGCAGAACCTCTCTGGAACAACCACAGCATATTTTCTGTCAGCACTATTGTACTGGTATGCACCATTACCACGTCATCCAAGGAATAATTTATTTAATCGAGTTGACTACATTATTAAACTCCTGTGATGCGATGTATTTGATTTTGCTTTATAGGTCAGTGGAACCATTATTTTAAAACAATTAATCATACTTATGGTAGTAAAACCAATTTATTTCAAATAACCACAGATGTTTTTATTTCATAAAGGACTTCAAAGTGTTCACAGTTTAGACACTACTTGGCGAGTTTCTAGATTAGTCAAAACTTTCTCACGCCAATTCATGTAACAACTATTATATATATATATATATATATATATATTATATAGTTATATTATATAGTTACACTAATTTTTTTGAATATTCCTGTAAAAGTGCAAGAATTGCATTGTTTTCATTTGCACTTCCATAGCAGTGGCTGGTATACACATGAAATGTCGTCAAATAAAATCATGTATTTAATGGAGCTTTTCTTGCAAAGTATTGATCCTTTTAATGTATGGATAACAGTTCCACTGGCCTATAAAATATATATGTGAGGGTAAAATGTAATTTTAATTGACCATTGTCTTTTCCGACTGACATTCCCAACGAGTGACCGTGCCATCACAAACTGATCACGTTTTAAACATGGGGAAAAATACTGCAATTAAGGGATGTCGATGGTTTCAAAACAACGAAAAGGTGCATCGTGCTATATCATAATCGTAGGTCGTCCGTAGTTTTCTTGCTGACAATTCATACGAATCGTAACCATAGTAACCGTCTCATAACATTGCTATTGCTTCCTAGGCGCAAATCGCTGCACAGTTTTAACTGTGCGTCCACCACATACAATTTACACACAACAATAAATAGTAAGACTTGTGCTGCCCTCTAGTTGGTCCCACTGGATTCTGGGAAGCCTCCCCATACACTGAGAAGCCTGGTGCTTTCGTTGACTGAAAAACACAGATTCTAGAGTTTAGGTCAAGGAGGGGTCGTAACCATGCCAACGCTGCCAAACACAATCCCACTGAAGGTAAAGGTAAGGGCGATAAGAACGAGTCAAAATCAACCGACACAATTATTGAAGACTGCCTAATGCACAAACATTTCAAAACTGATCAGTCATATAGCTAACTATGCAATGTACCATGCCAGATTTCAACTGCGATTGTGTCACCCACATGCCACACATTTGAAGATGCTGTAAAATGTCCCATTTCTACACGCATTATTTTCAAGTTCATGAAAACTGGCATTTCAAATCTCTGATCAAACCGAAAAGCTCTTGCTCGATGTAGGCTATCTCAGGGAATACATCCAAACGACACGAGCTGTAATCGGATTTTTATCCAAATTTCAAGTGAAATGTCCAGATTTCAACCTAACAAACCCCCAAGTCTGAATCCCTGACCCACCCATGGACCCACCCCTTAGACCCCAACACCCGGCCCCTCAAGTAGGCAGAAACTAATAGAAGCGTCTCACATAGAAATCTACCCCGGTGCACATCCTAACTCTACCTTAACTACACAACTTGCCGGTCGCTAAACAAAACGTCCTATATCACCAGTCGTCATGACAACCACTTCCTCGTCACCGTGGCAACCACCCACCTGACGACATGCATAAAAGTGTTATCACTCATGAACATCTCTCATCACAGTGGGTCCTTAGATGCCAACATTTTCCACCAGTTAATTTTTTTTCTTCAAAATGTATGTGATTTTAACAATTTTGTTCTGAATCAGAGACTTCTGTATCAGAATATATCCACACAATGATCCACAGAAATGTCAAAAACACAGGGAAAGATGTCTGTAAAAAAACAGCATACGAGCATTCAGTACACGTTTCTGAATTTTTGACAAGTTTTTCTCATTATAGGACACAACAAATGTTGATATGACAGACTCAAACTGTTTCTGCAGCACCTGCCATTTCAAACAGTTTCACTGCATTGGTGTGCCAATGTTGTACAAGATGTGATCACTATACACTGGTTTGTATCTAATACATCTGGCGGATTGGTTGCAACCAGCAGATGTTCACGAAAATGCATCTGTGGATCAGATGTGTCTCTGGCTCTACCCCATGGGTTGACATCTGCGACCGTCACCAACAAGTTCAATGCTGCATTCTCATATTCTCCCATTCACCGCGGACATTACTTCATTTTTTCAGTTATCTCAAAAAAGTCCTAAACATGTCGATAATTATAAATAATTTTACTGAACCATGAAAATATTTCTTACCTCAGTTTTCTTTATGGCAGCATATTTTTTGTGAAAACAACATTTCTTTTGTTTAAGATAATGTTGATATATTTGAAAATTTAGGAAAAATTATTTTATCAAGATAATTTTTAAATCTGAAAAAGTGGGGAACAATTCTATAATGGTAGAATAGATCAATTGTTATTTTACCAGGGTTGAAACTGAAGGAAAGTTGGGCTGCCCAACTTCAAGGTTGGTGAATGGGACCATGAGCTTACGTGCACGATTAACAAGAACACTGGAATACAGCATAACAGTGAAACACTGCCGGCAGATTGCAGTCTTGACTAGTGCTTTTTAAACAGTTCCTCACATTTCTAGTGTATTTTTCTGGCCACTGCTTTGGAATGGATAGGCAAACAAATCTCCATCATAAAAAGACAGTATTTTTCTGCAAATTAATAATTGCAGCTGCTTATAAATTGTTTTGTTGCCACTAGAACTTATTTTCAGACTTTTTGAAGTAATTTAGAATAATGCGAACAATGAAATTGGAGTCGTAATTAAATACTTTTTGAATGTGCCAAACAATTATTAAATTTAATTATTTAAAAAAAATCCACAATTTTGAAAAACACATCAAGACTGCTAAACCACACCGTAGGCTGGGATAGAACATCTAGTTAGCCCCATCGTCTTATAGCAGCATAGTGTCCGTGCTAACATAGCACACTAGATTTACAAAATGCCACTTTTGACCACGGTTCATCGGGCTAGATCACAAGGTTGGCATGGCAACGTTGCCTCGACACTCTGTTTAATTCCCCAAATTTCCAATGTCGTTATGTGACCTGCAAAATTTCCCCCTGCCCGAGATGTGTTGCACATTGATAGCGCCGCCGCCTGCCCGCGTTGCCGTGGCAACGAGGACAGCAGATTGTTGGTCTCCGTAGCAACATGATCGATGGCAGCATGAGAATCGCCGGATGATATCTGTCGGTGGCGTCGATCGATTGATCGATGGACGAGAACGGGGTTGTGACGATGACTGGCGACAGTGATGTAAGAGCCCACTAGGTGGCAGCACCGTCATCAAGATCGGTGATTGGTGCTGCTGTAGCGGCCGCTCCTCCCGCTGTCGCTGCTGCCGTGTCTGCGATCGCCATGGTGGTCGGGCACGTGGTGCCCATTGGGCACAACCCCATTGGTGATGGGGTGCATGGTGGCGGCTAGGGCGGGGTTCTTGTGACAGATGTAGTCGCTGTAGCTCATTGTCAACTTCTCGCTCTGGTATCGCGTCAGGCGGATGGACTTGTATACATCCGCAGTGAGAGGACCCTTGTAGCCACCCTTACGCAGCAGTGACTCTATGGTCTGGACCTGGTCCCAGCCTGCAACACACCCCACTGTCAGAGACCTCACACACCCCACTGTCAGAGACCTCACACACCCCACTGTCAGAGACCTCACACACCCCACTGTCAGATACCTCACGCACCCCACTGTCAGAGACCTCACACACCCCACTGTCAGAGACCTCACACACCCCACTGTCAGAGACCTCACACACCCCACTGTCAGAGACCTCACGCACCCCACTGTCAGAGACCTCACACACCCCACTGTCAGAGACCTCACACACCCCACTGTCAGAGACCTCACACACCCCACTGTCAGAGACCTCAGCACCCCACTGTCAGAGACCTCACACCCCACTGTCAGAGACCTCACACACCCCTGTCAAGCCTCCACCCACTGTCAGAGACCTCACACACCCCACTGTCAGAGACCTCACACACCCACTGTCAAGACCTCACACACCCCACTGTCAGAGACCTCACACACCCCACTGTCAGAGACCTCACACACCCCACTGTCAGAGACCTCACACACCCCACTGTCACAGACCTCACACACCCCACTGTCAGAGACCTCACACACCCCACTGTCAGAGACCTCACACACCCCACTGTCAGAGACCTCACACACCCCACTGTCAAGACCTCACACACCCCACTGTCAGAGACCTCACACACCCCACTGTCAGAGACCTCCAAAATCAAGACCTCACACACCCACTGTCAGAGACCTCACACACCCCACTGTCAGAGACCTCACACACCCCACTGTCAGAGACCTCACACACCCCACTGTCAGAGACCTCACACACCCCACTGTCAAGACCTCACACACCCCACTGTCAGAGACCTCACACACCCCACTGTCAGAGACCTCACACACCCCACTGTCAGAGACCTCACACACCCCACTGTCAGAGACCTCACACACCCCACTGTCAGAGACCTCACACACCCCACTGTCAGAGACCTCACACACCCCACTGTCAGAGACCTCACACACCCCACTGTCAGAGACCTCACACACCCCACTGTCAAGACCTCACACCACTGTCACGACCTCCACACCCACTGTCAAGACCTCACACACCCCACTGTCAGAGACCTCACACACCCACTGTCAGAGACCTCACACACGCCACCTGTCAGAGACCTCACACACCCCACTGTCAGAGACCTCCCACCCCACTGTCAGAGACCTCACACACCCACTGTCAGAGACCTCACACACCACTGTCAAGACCTCACACACCCACTGTCAGAGACCTCACACACCCCACTGTCAAGACCTCACACACCCCACTGTCAGAGACCTCACACACTCCCACTGTCAGAGACCTCACACACCCACTGTCAGAGACCTCACACACCCCACTGTCAGAGACCTCACACACCCCACTGTCAGACCTCACACCCCAATGTCAGAGACCTCACACACCCCACTGTCAGAGACCTCACACACCCCACTGTCAGAGACCTCACACACCCCATGTCAGAGACCTCACACACCCCACTGTCAGAGACCTCACACACCCCACTGTCAGGACCTCACACACCCCATGTAGAGACCTCACACACCCCATGTGAGAGACCTCACACACCCCACTGTCAGAGACCTCACACACCCCACTGTCAGAGACCTCACACACCCCACTGTCAGAGACCTCACACACCCCACTGTCAGGACCTCACACACCCCACTGTCAGAGACCTCACACACCCCAATGTGAGAGACCTCACGCACCCCACTGTCAGAGACCACACACCCACTGTCAGAGACCTCACACACCCCACTGTCAGAGACCTCACACGACCCCCACTGTCAGAGACCTCACACACCCCACTGTCAGAGACCTCACACACCCCACTGTCAGAGACCTCACACACCCCACTGTCAGAGACCTCACACACCCCACTGTCAGAGACCTCACACAACCCCACTGTCAGAGACCTCACACACCCACTGTCACAGACCTCACACACCCCACTGTCAGAGACCTCACACACCCCACTGTCACAGACCTCACACACCCCACTGTCAGCAGACCTCACACACCCCACTGTCAGAGACCTCACACACCCCACTGTCAGAGACCTCACACACCCCACTGTCAGAGACCTCACGCACCCCACTGTCAGAGACCTCACACACTCCACTGTCAGAGACCTCACACACCCCACTGTCAGAGACCTCACACTCAACATAGGAAATCTAATTCTAATGTCTAGTTATTTGGGCGTTTAATATTATATGATTTTAATTATTATTTACTCAATAATAAACTGTAGTTAAACGCTGGCTCCCAGAGTATGACTCTGTTCAATAGCGTTTACACAATCTTCTATAACATGTTATATGTATTAATTTGTTTGAATTTCACATTTTATTTGTTTGGTTTACGAATTTTCTTGTTTTGCTATTTTAGTCTCATTTTATTTATTTAGATTTGTATACACGATTTCATAGTCACAAACATTTCACTAAATGTGATCTTATTGTGGAATACATAACTTGTATTGTTTGACATAAAATTGTGAAACACTACTGAACATTCATACTCAGACCAATGTTTAAATAAAGTATTATTATTATTACCACCTATGCAACTTGTTATCCATAATTTATTATCATATGAAGTGTTAATTGTAAAAGCAACACCCAACGTGTAGTGTTTCATGGACCCTGATTACAGCGTAACAATGAGGCACAGCTGTACATTTATATATATTTGTACAGACTACTGGATACTATAACTTTGGATTTTAGTGTATAAATAAAGTTGTAATTATGCATGTGTAGATGTATTATTTGTATGGTACATGTGCGTGCGTGCATGTGTGTGCGTGCGTGTATAAAGTCATCCAAACTTTCTATCATCAGGAATGTCTCACGACCGAAATGGAAAAATACTTAAAAATTAACAACGGATAACGTTATATCAAACCGACCGAATCTGAAAAGCCTGTTTCATATTCGAGGTCACGACCTCTCACCTTGTTCAGATGCCACCTCTGGGAGATAGGTGGCCGTCTTCTTGTGACCCTTCTCATTGAGGAACTCTATACGTATGCCGTGTCTGCCCACCTGTCAACACAACACAACACAGGTGGTAGATGCATGAGCAAGGAAAGGTAAACAAGGAAAGGTAAACAAGGAAAGGTAAACACAAAAAAAACACTTTGTTCCACGTGCCATTCAAACCTCAACTGACAAGGTTCTTCCTGAAAGTGGCAACAGCCCCGTCTTCATTCCCTCCATTGTCTATTCTCTTTGCGTTGAGTTGCTGCCGACTAACATTTCTTGCATGCCACCCGAACTACGAGGTCTGAACTTCCCACAAGTCTGAGGCAAACGGGTCTCAAGGGCTCTGTGTGCTACATGGTTTTGAAATGACCCCCGAGTACGTCCCAGAACAATGATGAACCATAATACACCACTAAGAAGATGGTCCCCAAGGCAGCATTCACCCTGAGACGGTCTCTAAGGACTCGGCCATTCTCTTACTCAGAAGTAGGACAAGTTCAAGTTGGCTCAGTCGATGTTGTTAGATTATTTTAAATAATGTAGTGGTCACACACAGATCAGAAATGTATCCATTAAAAATAAAAAAAATAAAAATTTTAAACAGGTTGATCTGGACTGAATTCCCCAGTCAACCGAACGACAGCGTGTCCAATTTCACAGTAAAACAACATAAATTATTTTTGTTAAATACCATATTCTGCCTTGAGGAACACCTCAGTGTACACCTAGTGTTTACTTGCAATAGAATTTACTGGAGTGCTATGCTCATATGATATCTGCCATACTACCATTAAAATACATAAAGAATAATGGTTAAATAAATAATATAAAAATATATGTCTCACGATATGTACATAAATTAAAAAAATTGATACGGTATTAAATAACAAAACATTTCTAAAAATAAAGAAGTCAGTAAATCACTAAATTACCTATTAGTCATAAGATAAATAACAATAATACATTTAGCAAATAATTACATTACAATAATGCTGAAAAATGAATGTATATATATGAAATAATTTAGTCAATATTAAAAAATAATTATGTATCAATAGTAATCTTTCTTTTAGAACTACCAAAGCAATCACAGAACATAGAACATAGAATGTTCAATATTCTAGGAGTCTTCTAAAGAACACAGACTAAAAAATCATAAATGTTATACCTGTGGATCAACGGCTGATAGGTGTGCCCTGTCTTCCCCTAACTGAACCCAGTTTTCCCACCTCTTCCCTCACTCACCTCCCAGTCCAGACAACTTTGAGCATCTTCAAAGTTGATAAGGATCGACACGGAGCAATGGAGGCGGCCGAATTCGTCTTTTGTAATGGCACTAAATCGACTGTCCTTCATGGCGCTGAAACAAAATACGAGTTGTGTTTCGCTGGTGATCAAATAAAATACGAGTTGTGTTTCGTTGGTGATCAAATAAAATACGAGTTGTGTTTCGTTGGTGATCATATAAAATACGAGTTGTGTTTTGTTGGTGATCATATAAAATACGAGTTGTGTTTCGTTGGTGATCAAATAAAATACGAGTTGTGTTTCGTTGGTGATCATACAAAATACAAATTGTGTTTCGTTGGTGATCATACAAAATACGAGTTGTGTTTCATTGGTGATCATACAAAATACGAGTTGATGATCATACCACATCTGTGCAATATTTAGTACATGGATTATTTCAACAACATGTTTACATGTATTTATATTGCATTTTATTCATGTATTCACTACTTTGCACATTGGTGTTAAGATAATCAAGTATCTCCCCACTGGATATATACAAAAACATAAAAACATTTTCATTCATCTTTGTGATAATGTAACATTTTATGGCTCCATTAAAAGTGACATTTGATTTGACTGATTTATTTATAAACTATTATCATTTTTAACTGTTTGATTACTGCCATCGTTTGATATGGCTTATGTTAATAACTTATGACTTTGTCACTGGAACACACGCACGCACGCACGCACGCACGCACGCACGCACGCACGCACGCACGCACACACACACACACACACACTGAAGCAACAACACAATTAATACTAAGTATGGACAAGACCCATAATATGGGAAGAACGGTGTTAAACCTACCTACTTCCCTCCCCCAACTCTCCAGTCAGTCAAAGATATAGAAAACACCACTACAGAGAGAGTGCATGAGTTGACCAGTGGACGATTGGGGTGAACTAGCGGTCAGTGGAGCAGACAGCCACAGGCCTGAGTCAGCTGGACATCAGCTGATTGCTCTGACAGGTCAGTCACTTGGCAGCAGAGGTCAGCTCTGGTCAATCAATACTGCATGGTCAATGGCAACTGACCACAGGCCACAACTGGCACTGTTTCTAGTAGTCACAGGCACTGAGTTCTGACTTGTATGTGTTCTGTGCATACATTCATGTGTCCACTGTATATACTATTTGACCACTGCACTTGACCACTGTGAAATCAAAATGAAGACAGTTGCTCAGTGACAACATTATTTCCATAAATATAACAAAAATGAAATTTAATAAATAGATTTCTATTTATGACATTTATGGAATGTTTAATAACTGAGCACATGCCCACTTTTTAGTCTGACCACTGGACAACTGGCCTACACTTGTGTCTGTCTGACCACTGGACAACTGGCATACACTCGTGTCTGTCTGACCACTGGTCAACTGGCCTACACTTGTGTCTGTGTGACCACTGGACAACTGGCCTACACTTGTGTCTGTCTGACCACTGGACAACTGCCCAGCAAACAGCGACCCGTCATTTCACATGTTCTGTAAGTGAATTCACGAGTTCAACTGGCTTAATTCACATGTTTCCATACGTGAATTCATTTACAAATTGTTTACACATGATGACACGTACCAGTGAAACCGTACCAGTTCTGACCCAATAGGACTCGTGACAAACTCGTTCAAAACTCGTGACAACAGGCAGAACATGTGTATTCACGTAAATACACATGAAAACACATACTGGTGGAGCGGTACCAATTATGAACCAGTATGACACATGCCAACCAGTTCAGAAATGGTTCCTTGTTTACCGGGTGGCCTACACTTGTGTCAGTCTGACACATGTTTGCTTATAATAATGTGTTATTTGACTGTTTACAATTTCACAGTCTATGTGTAGCTACACAGTATACAGCCAATACAACACTCAACATAAACCCATAACATATACCAAGACACCCAGAGAATCTACCCAATCACCTTTGACCCCTTGTAGACCCCCCAGACTTTGTTTATGGCTGGTAGCACTGGCTCTGCCCAAACATGCAACAGTTCCTTTGACTTCCTGTTTTACCAGGCTGGAATTCCCTGGTTGTCCCCTGCACTAGCAAGAAGCTATTCCCTTATCCCAGCCACTTCCTGATTCAACTGTACACAAGTAATTAGGTGCAATCTTCCCTTCCCTCTGTGGGACTGCCAGAATATCCTAATTTCTGCCTGCGGCTGCCACACAGGACACAACTGAACCTGTTCCAGCTAACACCACATCACTATAACTGAGCCTGCTTATATCATTGTATGCTCAAGTGTTCCTCCTATGTAATTATACGTGGCTATTACTACCGGGAAAAAGTCCCTATATCATGGATTAGTGCCTGCAATCTGAAATGAACACTGAGCCAAAAAGGATTACATCTTTCTCACAAACCATACTTTGTAAATGCAACTGATCTTGGTAATTTTAAAAATACCAATATTGCAATATTGCCGCCTATGTCTAACACACTTGTTGACATTTCAGTGAGCATGTTATGATGTTTACGTAACATTTTGATAAATGTTACTATTAGTACAACTGTCACATGTTGACTACCAAACGACCCTGTCAGAAAAGTAAATGAAAATACTGTAAAGACTTCACATAGTTCAACATGACTTTTGTTGTTTCCTTGGGGACTGGGCTGTACTAAATGCAAACAAGTCAAGCTGATGAAACCACAACTTGTATTTATGGTAAATACAGAGACACCTGACTGTAGTCCATTATACATGAATCACATGGCTGGATAAAAGTCACACAAAGACCTTGTGACACAGCTATATATAACACTGACTGCCGTCTGACTGCGAGCATGTGTCACTCCAAAACAATGACACTTGATTCCATGTGACGTAAACAAGCACTGGCCTAGTAGAGAAACGTCGTGGTTGTCATTACTATGTTCTATTTGTAGTGGGTGCTGCCTGTGTATGTCTCATGTTACTGGGGCTAGACTGATTACACAATCTTTGTCTCCAATACTTATGACTCACCCTGGTAAACAATTCTCACCCAGTCACAGACACAGTCACAAACACAAACACTGACTACCTGTTACCTACTGTATTTATCAACCAGTTCATCAAGTGAAGGAACGATTAAACAAAGAAATGCTCTTATGAACAACTAAAATAATTTGATTTGACTCAAGTCGAATTGTCTTTATTGTGTTACAAGATATTTCCTTTCTTTATATGTCCACGATAGCTGCACAGTTTCCCTGGATTTATATCTCTCATGGGACATGTGGTTCTTTTTTAAATAGTAATATTGTGTTTGTAAGGCAATACAAATTGATTAACTGTAAATCAGGTCAAATTATAATCTATTAAAAATAGGTTATTGGCAATAATGTCTAAATAACAGAAAATTCAAGTTTCAGTTAACCGATCTGATTAGTTTTAATGTATATTTTTGTATATCCAATTCAAGGGTCATAAAATAAGTACTCCAAACCGACGTCACGCCTATGCAGTCAACAGTGTGGATTGACTATTCGCTACATGTGCATTGCTGTTTAATAAAACGATTTACCTATAACAGACTGATGTGTTATCTTTTCATCTGTGTGAGTTTTATTGCTGGTGGTGATGGATAAGTAATTTTAATAATTTTTTGAAGTGACGCACAGTCCGCTCCTCTGCGCGGCTGCCGCAAAAACTGTCCGCGTGTTTCTAAATATATCATCCATTGACATGACAAAAGAGATTCCAAGCCTTACTTTGAATCTAAACTTGGCGGCGTAAATGCTGCGAAACTGGCAAAGAAACTCATTTGAAAAAAGTCAAATGAGTTTTCAACCAGATCAAATAAAAATATCAAACTCATCTCCTGTCCTATTATAGATCAGATTTTTTTCTGTCCGAATTTTATATGAAATAGTCGATAAATTCTGCGTCGCAAATCACCAGACCCAAGAAATGAGGTCCTGTAGGCAAAAGTTTGCTCGACGTGTCACCTGTTATGGCGGGCACAGAATGCGCGCCCCCGAACTGGCCCGGCGAAGACAATTTGTCGAGTTCGGCAGGATATACAATTCCACTGTGGATGAAGTATCTTGCCAGTAAGATTTATGATATATCTTCACTGTCAATAGGTGTTTAGTGCAGAAATAGGTTTAGTACAGCGAGAAAGATTGAAATTAGATGAGCGCGGTAAATATATACAAACGCTACTTGTCTTTTGTTACGATCTGGTCAGACTACATCGATTTTAATAACATTTCAGTTATGTATAATTTAACTGTGGCAATAATTTGAAAGGGAACAACTTAGGGTGTATAATATATATATATATATATATATATATATATATATATATATATACACACGACATTTCTTGATCTGTTGTGGATGATGATAAAATTAAAAACGCCGTTTTGTGTTGTCACATGACCTGAGTAAACGCCCTGAGCATGGGCCGTGGTGAATGAACGGTATACTCATGACCAACACAGTGGCCCTAGTATAATCAGATATGCCACAGAATAACAATTGTGGTCTCGATTATTAAATCAGGGATGCGTTATTTATTCTTGCAAAAACTTGCTTCTTCGTTGTACTTAGCAGCCAAACTAGTGTTTTCAGTAACTGAATAATTGAGGTTCCTCACTGCTTAAACTAAGTTAAACAATAAAATAAATAAATAGTTATCTATCTATCTACAAACTAGACCTTAGTATATTACAGTTGAGTTACTCTATTGCTAGTTTCCTAATTCAAGTGAAAAATTTCTCGTTATATCTTTACTTAATTTTTCTTATAAAAGTATTCAATAATATTGTTGGCTGTGGCAAGTAGACTCGGTACAGGACGTCGCCAAAGCCTATAACCGCATAAATAAACCTTTTGAGTAAAACGGTAAATATTCAGGTTCCTTTTAATGGTTAAATACTTCCATTAGTGGAAAGAGCTCCTTTTTCTCATTCCAGTGATATATGGTTCACCTTTCTAGCTTACCAGGGTAACTAGGAGCAGATATATGCTCGTTTTAAGATTCTTGACATGGCATGTCGGAAAATAATGGCAAAATAATTTTAATTCGCTGTTATCAAGTTCACATTTTTGCAAGTTTTTACTGGCCTACCAACTTGCAAAAAATAGCCTTAAAGTAAATAATACATATTAAATTTTTTAACAGAAATTAATGCAAAATCAACACTGGTTTTTGCCTGTGACATGGCAAAATATGCATTTCATCAATTTCAGCCGAGGATGTAAAAAGCCGGAAAATAATCAATGTTAAAGAAAATCTAATCAGCCACAGAGATGTAATTTATACCACTGTAATGAGAATAAAAAGATCTATATGGTTATAATAGAATCCAGCATGAATGTCACTTTTGAGAGAAAAAAACAGTTTGGAGTACCTACAGGTACATAAACTCGTTTCATTTTTGCCAATACAATCCTGAGTGACAGACTAATTCATTTGGGGCCAATACCTGAAGACAGCACATTATTACTCGTAAGTACTGCTCAAAGGCTGAAATGGTCCAAGTACAAATACAATGTGTCAGGAATGGTCGTTATAATATTACAGACTGAAATTGACTCTATCTGATGAGGTGACATCACCCACCTCGTGACAGCGTATTCCCTGAGTCCACTGTGAAGGTTCATAGCAGTGAAGGTCCCGATGCAGCCACGTAGTCGACGGTCACGGCCGATCTTCCACGTCACAAAGAGTGGACTGAAGCAGGAGAAGGACATGTCACGTCTTGTCACAGACACATGCATTAACACACACACACCATCACACACCATCACACACACACACCATCACACACACACACCACACACACCATCACACACCATCACACACACACCATCACAC